>SDVV010022588.1:0-12918 GCA_016164225.1 Gammarus roeselii | reverse complement strand
AGATATCACTAGAAACCTGCTAAAGGAGATCAAATTTACTACTGAAATACTCGTTCTGCATAAATAATACGAAATAAATCATCTATCATTACATAAATTGTGTTTATTTCACCTTCTTATGTAAAAATACCGGAAATCTCAAAAATCCATAATAATTTTTCCAGTACTGTAGATATACGATCTAGATCTTACAAGAGGTAAGTGGAGATCTTCCACTTGCCCAATAACTGAAAATAAAAGTGTTGCCGAGTCTTTTTCGGGGTATTCCAGTGACACAAAACGCTGCAGAATGATAACCCCGGTATCCATGAAATTGGGTTGGGTGGAGTGGCTGTAGTAGCAAAGGCTGATTGGCTGGTTAGTGTACGGGCTGTTCATCGTCTCAGAACATTGGATGATCATGTCGTGTTATTTTCTGAATAAATTTGGGGTGTGGTTATTTGTGGGGCTAAGGATGATATCGTTTTGATTAAATAATAACTTGATACGTTCTACTCATGATTGAACCGAAAACCCGTGTTCTGAAATAGTGACGTTTTTTCACTATATCCATTTGTATTTGTCTTTGCAGAGCCGTTTCGCCGTAGGTGATTTAGGTTCGCGTGTGTCACCAAACTCATCAAATTCGTGTCGCCTTACGCTGAACTCATTCCGGGTTGAAAAGGCGACACAGCCAAGTTCACCGGCGTAACCCTAAACGAGCTCATTTTCGTGACCCCAAAAACATCAGGTTCATCAACGCTAATATTTGGGTGAACTAGAAACGGCGAAAAAAATAAAAAAAATCATTCAGTCCAAATGTTCCTACACAGGTGTTCCTTCTTATGTATTAGATACGCATTTGAATCTTGTGTATAGAACTAATCAGCATCGTATGTTTTTGTTTTGACTGATGTGTTGAACTCGTCACCTTGCAGTTTTTGAGTTGCCATTTCGGACGTGAACAAGAAAACACAATGCCAAACACCTCCGTTACCTACAGTTTACTAGTCACCCTATTTGGTACTGCTGCTGCTCAGTTATAGTATCGTTTGGAGAGTAACCCTAGTGGGTAACTTTACTTACCCTTACATAACCGTTGCCAAATCGCCCCTGAAGACAACAATTTGTCTGTTGGCCAAGCTCGTGTCTAATGTTCAACGACCAGATGTTGCATATCGTGTATCCGTCTTTTGTACTGACGGGCGTGGAACGTTGCCACATTTAGTTGATTTGCCCTTGATATGTTCGGTTCAAACGGAATTACAATTGATGCATGTATAATGTAGGTTCAACCCTCGTATTTCAAATTTTCAAATTTATCCCAACTCGGATGAACATTTATGTATAGATGGTCCATCAATAGCTCTTGATCTGTGTAACTTTTGTTTTGGGGTCATTGACTCGTTTGAACCAATTGGAAGGACAACTTCTGCAATGCAATATTCAACCCTCATGATGTAGGGTAAGTTTGGTGTTGGTCATCCCTGTATCGTCAAATTCGTTCACCTACTGCAATGATCGCTACTTGATATACCACATCTATCCAAAAGGGCTAAGTTGTGTGAGTGTGAGCGTATGAGGGTGTGAGGTGCGCCTTGCCGTCGGCCATCCCCCTTTCTGGGGGATGCGACCTAGTGTCTGTATGTCTATCTGTATCCGCATTGTCATAACTAACATCATTCGGCAATCCCGGGTGCACGACATCAGATTGACTCAATAATTTGTTTTTCGTCGATCATCAAGTCAAATAACATATTTTAGAAGGGCTTGAGAGTTTCGCCGTATGTTTTCTTAGTTCACAGTAGACGGTCTCACGCTCATGACGGAGCTGGTTAAATTCACGTCCCAAACAGCGACACAATAACTGCGATCAAACGATTTCCCGCTCACTGCTGAACGGATTGGTCAAAACATAAATATACGATGCCGACCCGCGCATGTACTAAATTGAAATGTTTATCATCTCCATAGTAACACCTCTATACGAACATTTGGACAGAAATATATTTCATTAATTCATTCAGACAGGATTATATTGTTTATTGATCACGTCACATCTTCGGCGTTTTCAGTTCACCCGCACGTTAGCGATGATGAACCTGACATTATTGGTGTCACCACAATGAGCTCATTCGGGCTGATGCCGGTGAATTGTGCCGTTTTGCCTGTTCAACCACGAAAGAGTTCGGCGTAACGCGACCAAGGAGGTTGTATAGGTGGAGGCGGCACAGCCAGTTGTATGAGCGCTAGCAAGTGAAGCCGTGCCACTGGCCACAGCCACATGGCGGCCGCCATGCGGAGGACCGAAATATTGAAGGATAGATAGGGAATAATTAATTCTTTGAGCTCTAACTCTTGATAGCAGAAACCTATACTGGTATGTGACATGTCAGGATTGGATGAAATACCGACCTTTCAAATGAACTTGGTTTCATCAATTTATAATTACACATTGTTACATTAAAGTCTATTTAAAAGAATTCACTTGTTAGAAATTGCCGGCTATTGGTGTTCTTTCATTGCTGTACGTTCGAAGTATAGTTTTTCACATCATAGAAGTATGTTACTTGGAGGCATTTAAAAACGATGCATTTCATCAGGAGGAACACATAATTTTCCAAAGGATTACAACATGAATTAGGGCATCAGGTCGTATGTGATTGCTAATTAAAGTTTCATGCCGGGGCAAGTTGTGTGTATTTGGCGTGATGCACGCAAAGACGATGGGATTCGTGCAATTTTGCTGTCCGTTTTTATCCGAGGTCCATGCAGCGACAGGATAGTGCGCAAAGTTTTGCGAAAATTGTGCTTTGAAAAATACACTAAGACGAGGAGGACAATGTACAAGTTTTTATGTAAAAAAAATCAGGACCACGAGAATAATTATCCACTTCATCAAATACTAATTCCGGCAATTCAGACAATCGTGTGCTATTAATCGTATGATGAACTTACTTTCTGTAGTGTTAACGCTGAAACCGCACAAGCATCGCAATGTTGACTACTAGATCTATTTAGTGGTCAATTTGAAATAATATTCAGTACGATGTGAAGACTCTCCTAGCGAGGACTCTCCTAGCGAGGACTCTCCTAGCGGGGACTCT
Source organism: Gammarus roeselii (assembly GCA_016164225.1). Lineage (NCBI taxonomy): Eukaryota > Metazoa > Arthropoda > Malacostraca > Amphipoda > Gammaridae > Gammarus > Gammarus roeselii. The sequence continues at coordinate 9,832 of SDVV010022588.1, read as the reverse complement.
CCTAGCGAGGACTCTCCTAGCGGGGACTCTCCTATCGAGGACTCTCCAAGCGAGGACTCTCCTAGCGAGGACTCTCCTAGCGGGGACTCTCCTAACGAGGACTCTCCTGGCGAGGACTCTCATAGCGGAGACTCTCCTAGCGAGGACTCTCCTAACGGGGACTCTCCTAGCGAGGACTCTCCTAGCGAGGACTCTCCTAGCGAGAACTCTCCTAGCGGGGACTCTCCTAGCGAGGACTCTCCTAGCGGGGACTCTCCTAGAGAAGACTCTCCCAGCGAGGACTCTCCTAGCGAGGACTTTCCTAGCGAGGACTCTCCTAGCGAAGACTCTCCTAGCGAGGACTCTCCTAGCGAGGACTCTCCTAGCGAGGACTCTCTTAGCGAGAACTCTCCTAGCGAGAACTCTCCTAGCGAGGACTCTCCTAGCAAGGAATCTTCTTGCATCTGCTGCAGTTGATACCGTATTAACTTGCAATTAATTATCATATATCACAAAATTATGTCTCAACCCCTCGCATGGGTAGGCGGCCCACTCAATTTTCTGCAAGATATTGTTAAGAATATCAAATTAATTCAATTAGGCCTACCCTGTTCTTGAATAATGTTATGTGTATCGAATGTACTATTCTTCCCGTGATGGTTTTGAAAAAAAAAATTGCTAGTCACGGTCAAACAAAATTTTATGCCAAAAAATTGGTTAAAGTTATGAAAACATTTTAAGAGGTTGCGGACGTATGTTCAGAGAGTTGTGTAGCTCTCGTTGTTGAGTAATCACAGCCTAAGGAGAATTTTCTTTGCAGAATTACACAAGAATTTAAGATCCAATTATTTAATTGGAACATGCAATGTTTTTTTTTATTATTTCTTACGCTGAAGAAGATATCATAAATGGGCACTCGAATTAATTTCAGCGTAATCTTGCAGTTTTTGCAACAGTACAAAAACCGTGAAGAGGAAGCTTAATAACTTAATTTGTTGTCAAGCTGTTCTTGTTTCAGTGATTTTTTGGCGCCCTGTTGCATTTTTTTAAGATAACTTACAAAAAAAAATCCAAAAGGTTATATTCACTGAACTAGTTACTTTTTAACTTTAGTCCTGTTCATTCTCTTTCTCGTCACTGACCGTCCCTCCTGTACAGGAAGCGTCCTTGTCACTGACCGTCCCTCCTGTATAGGAATCGTCCTGGTCACTGGCCATCCCTCCTGAATAGGAATCGGCCTTGTCACTGACCGTCCCCTCTGAATAGGAAGCGTCCTTGTCACTGACCGTCCCTCCTGAATAGGAATCGTCCTTGTCACTGACCGTGCCTCTTAAACAGGAATCGTCCTTGTCACTGACCGTCCCTCCTGATTAGGAAGCGTCTTTGTCACTGACCGTTCCTTCTGATTAGGAAGCGTCCTTGTCACTGACCGTTCTTCTGAATAGCAAGCGTCCTTGTCACTGGCCGTCCCTCCTGAATAGGAAGCGGCTATGAATCCTCTTTAGACCGAGAGGCCATAAAGTTAGCCGTGTTTCCGATGTCGTCAAATTTCAATATCGACAAAAAACTCAATAGTTTGGAGGGGAAAACCGGAGGTTTTTTCGTCGAGCTGCCCAGACTGCTTGGGAGACTGAGCAAGGAAGGAGAGGTCTTGCTCATAAAGTGCCTCTTGTGAAGTGTTCAACCACACCATTTATTGCATGACATATCCGACTTCTCGCCCCAGGAACCGACTGCCCGCCGCCAGTAACCAACTGCTCGCTTAGGTCACCTACTGCCCGGTCCCAGTAACCGACTGCTCGCCCCAGGAACCGACTGCTCGCCCTCAGTAACCGACTGCCTGCCCCTGGAACCGACTGCCCGCCCCCAGTAACTGACAGCCCGCCCTCAGTAACTGACTGCTCGCCTCAGTAACCGACTGGCCGCCCTCAGTAACCGACTGCCCGCCTACCCCTAGTAACCGACTGCCCACCCTCAGTAATCGACTGCTCGCCCTCCCTCCATAACCTACTGCCCGCCCCGAGTATCCGACTGCCCGTCTTCAGTAACCGACTGGCCGCCCTCAGTAACCGACTGGCTGCCCTCAGTAACCAACTGGCCGCCCTCAGTAACCAACTGGCCGTTCCCAGTAACCGACTGCCCGCCGGCCCTCTAGGAACCGGTTACTCGCCCGCTTCATAGTAACCGACTGCTCGCCCTCAGTAACCGACTGCCCGACAGTCCTCAATACCCGACTGTCCACCCCCCAGTAACCGGCTGACCGCCCCCCAGTAACCGACTTTCCGCTCCCAGTAACCGACTGCCCGCCCGTCCTCAGGAACCGTCTGGTTTCACCCAGTAACCGACTGCCCGCCCACTGCCCGCCCTCCCTCAGTAAGCGGCTGACCGCCCCCCATTAACCGACTGCCTGCCCGCCCTCAGTAACCGGCTAGCTGCCCACTGTAACCGACAGCCCGCCCGCCTCCAGTAACCGGCAGGCCGCCCCCAGTAACCGACTGCACGACCGCCCACTCTCAGTAACCAGCTGGCCGCCCTCAGTAACCGACTGCCCGCCCGTCCTCAGTAACCAACTGGCCGCCCTCAGTAACCGACTGCCCGTCCGCCTCCAGTAACCAGCTGGCCGCCCTCAGTAACCGACTGCTCGCCCGCCCTCTGCAACCGGCTGGCCGCCCTCAGTAACCGACTGTCCGCCCGCTCTCAGCTACCGGCTGGCCGCCCCCAGTAACCGACTGCCTCTGCTGTACTGCTACTAACCGTCATTGGTCTTTCTGCGGAGAAGTTAGTTTAGATTACGATGACTGCTCTCCTGTTGCTCGATGCGGTTCTTGAGCCGACAGGATCGACTGCGCCCGAATCAAAGCTCGAAGGCCTCCTTACCGTGCATGGGAACAACTTTTCAGATGATTAGATGTAGTTCTTTATGTATTAAATTGTTAAAATGCAGGTTTTTCTGTAAAACACGTCGAAATGAAGAAGAAATATTGCACAAATGTTTTATTAGCATTTTATGGAATGAAAGCGTCGGAAATAACTCAGTTAACATTTCTAGCTAAACAAAATATATGGAAAACTACCAGTTCGAGGTGTTTACACCGCACCTATGCCACATTTGCGAGCAAACTAGTTCATAATCTTATAGGTTTTTGAATCTTCTCGATTTTTTAAACTATTTTTTTTTTAATACATCTAGTTTTTTGTCGAAGAATATCCCAAAATGATTCGTGCGTAAAAAGTTGTGGATCAGATCCTTCAAATGAGTAGTTTTTGTATTCTTTTTTAATATACGTTCACCTTGACCGTCCTTATGCCTCACCTACTTACTCTTTTTTTTCACCCAATCCCCTGGTGCAAGAACTTGTTCAGTTATTTTTTCTGTGATCAGCCAAGGATGTGAGAAACATAAAAACCAGAGAAGCAACGAGCGTTGGGACTGCCCTGGTTTTGAGAGCAGTGAATGTTTTTTATTAGTACTTGCAAGAGACATCCCACAGTTGTTCGTACACCATCCTTCATTTGAAAGCCCTGAGTGTTTACAAAACGTATTTGTCGCTACTGCATTCAAATATCGCTAACGCTTTACAATTTACGGAAACGCGCCACTTGAATATTCTGCTATTAATTCAAACTCTCAGATGATCCATGTTCAATTATTACGTATTTTACAAAGGTTATAGAGCACTTAATGCTAACAAGTAGTTCGAAAGCATTGTTTTCTATTATGTGATGATGTGCGGTGACCGCACGATTCTAATATCATTTACTTTTGCTGTACGGCGACCGCACGGTTCTAATATCATTTACTTTTGATGTGCGGTGACCGCACGATTTTTATATCATTTACTTTTGATGTGCGGCGACCGCACGGTTCTAATATTATTTACTTTTGATGTGCGGCGACCGCACGGTTCTAATATGATTTACTTTTGATGTGCGGCGACCGCACGGTTCTAATATCATTCACTTTTGAATGTGCGGCGACCGCACGGTTCTAATATTATTTACTTTTGATGTGCGGCGACCGCACGGTTCTTATATAATTTACTTTTGATGTGCGGCGACCGCACGGTTCTAATATCATTCACTTTTGATGTGCGGCGACCGCACGGTTCTAATATCATTTACTTTTGATGTGCGGCGACCGCACGGTTCTAATATCATTCACTTTTAATGTGCGGCGACCGCACAGTTCTAATATAATTCACTTTTAATGTGCGGCGACCGCACGGTTCTAATATTTACTTTTCAATGTAATCAACGCATTAATTATCCTCGTGTTTTCTAACCCGATCAAGCGTTCCACTTGTACACAAGTGGAACACATGGCGTTCCTCTTCATTTGTGGAAGTGGAACACATGGCGTTCCACTTGTGTACAATCTCACCGCGTGCTTCGTATATTAATATCGTGCGGTGTAACATTTATTGGCACGTGTTTCACACGAAGTTTAAATTTTGTTGCGTAAATTGTGTTTCAAATGTCAAAGTTGATTTCTATTTCCGTCCAAAGGTTAATCTTTCATCCTCGAGTTGATACCATTAACAATGTCTGTTATGATCAGCCTCCGCTAGCACATATATTTGGAAACATTGCTAACCGAACATTACCACCAAGAGCTGCGTAGTGTGTGCCCTAGAAACAGTGTAGGCCTTAGGCCTGTTACCCCTAGCTTAAGTTACACGAAGAAATTTCTTGCCTTGCATATTTTTCGGTTACCCTCCAAAAGCAGGTGGTCCCACCATATGGATTACAGGACGTAAGAGACATTGACGAGTTAAGGCAATTTGCCCTTCTTGTTAAACTTGACAATTCAGCATTGTGTAGCCGGTATCGCATAACGTAGAGGGGTAGTGTTACATCAGGGGTATCTTAAATTGTAAACAAGAAAGATGAGTGGAACCTGTAAATTAGTTAACGGCCAAAGTTTATAAGAAGCCAATAAGGTCAAGGTTTCAAGACACCACGCTTCTATGGAGAGGGGATCAAAAGTAGAGTGGTTCCCTTATTGGAGGATCACTTCATACACATAAACAAGGCCCTCCCATAGTATTTTAAGGTGTAGGTCTGAAGTATAGATCTCATATCATACCAATAGCGGAGCCACTGGGTGGAGGGTGGGTCTTCGCATTTGCGTAACTTTCGCTTACGCTCTACGCTATACACTTACTACATTTCTTCTTGCTGTTCATTTACACTTTTGTTCCGTTGTGTCCGTTATATTACAATCAATGTTTAGTGCTATAGGACGAGTTCAACTGTTGACATGTTACTCGTTTTATTCAAAATAATAGTATAAAACCACTGTTTAGTCATTTAAACCTTGCATTTATACTGCATTATAATAAACTAAACTAAAGTACCACAACATAGGTGCACAGCGGTGAGGGATATTAAAGCAAACAAAAATTAAATCAATCACTTCTTGAAAACAAATTAAAATCATCACTTCACACTTGAAAACAAAATGCTTCAGCCCCCTACACACGCCCCATCGAGACACTCGACCAGTGCCACGCTTGCTCGTGACCACATGCTACCAAAAGAAAAAGGCAACGATGAGGGAAGAACGGGAGACACACTCTGCGGTTACCAGCCACCCTGCGGCGGTAGCGAAGGGGCGACCAAAGACACGAGCAAGCCTGCCTGCCCGAAGCCTGACAGCGTTCGGGCAACCGCGAACGCACAGGGACGACAGTCTGTCAATCCTGGCAGGCCGAAAGGACAGCCGCATCCGAGGACAAACTCCCTAGGCTAAGATGGACTGAAAATAAATCAACGGACACAGACAGCTGGCTGACAGGATTCCACGTGACGCATAGAGAATCATGGGGCCCCTTCGAATTGCCACTTGACATCTTGAAAAAAAAAATTGAGTAATCTTACTAATTCTAAGAAGTGAAACAAGAAGCCCATCAAATCAAGTGGGATATATCGCGATAGGTCGTTCTCCCTTAAGAAGTGAAATTATAGTTCTTAAAAATAAAAGCAATTACAGTTCCCACAAAACTTTTCAATACGTCTGCTCTCGAATTCATCAGCAAATGAGTACAAAATTAGTTTTGAAGGGAATTTAAGTAGTTGCACGTAAATTATTCGACCTGCTGTTCCAGCAATATTCATCTGAATTGTAGTCATGTAAATAATTCAAGAAAAAATGGATCGCGGTGGCGGAAAATGAATCCTGAAATGCATAGAAAAATATATTTATTGTACAAAAAATGAAAAAATGTCAGAAAATTAAGTTGAAAAACAAAATCATGGAAATATATTTAGGTAGATAATATAATAGATAGCTTGTAGTTCACCGGTGTAGTATATAAGTTTTCTTTTTGTAGTATATAATCAATTTTTGTGTTAATTGAATGTAGACAGCTGGTGATAAAAATCTTTATTTAATCGATCACTGAAAAAAAATTAGTCATTGTCCCGTTGTGTAGCGTTCAGATAGTCTTGCGTTTCCGTTTCAAATTTCATACAAAATTTCCATGATCAACTGATTAGGTGACACGTTAAAATATCTGATGTACGGTTATAAATTTTCAATAATGCATTTAAAGTCGATTTCTTATGTGGTCGATAAAGTGTTGTGTAGCATTCAGGTCTGCGTAGAAATGCGGTATTTTATTTCAGGAAATTACAGTCCAATTTTGATTTTTTTTACGAACAATTGGTTAGTTGACAAGCCTAAACACCTGATGTACGGTTATAAATTTCAATATTTCATGTTAAGTCGATTTCTTGTGTGGTCGATAAAGTGTTGTGTAGCCTTCAGATCTGCGTAGAAATGCGGTATTCTATTTCAGGAAATTACAGTCCAATTTTGAAGATTTATATGACCAATTGGTTAGTTGACAAGCCTAAACACCTGATGTACGGTTATAAATTTCAATATTCCATGTTAAGTCGATTTCTTGTGTGGTCGATAAAGTGTTGTGTAGCCATCAGATATGCGTAGAAATGCGGTATTCTATTTCAGGAAATTACAGTCCAATTTTAAAAATTTATATGACCAATTGGTTAGTTGACAAGCCTAAACACCTGATGTATGGTTATAAATTTCAATATTTCATGTTAAGTCGATTTCTTGTGTGGTCGATAAAGCGTTGTGTAGCATTCAGGTCTGCGTAGAAATGCAGCATTCTATTTCAAGAAAATATAGTCCAATTGTCAAGTCAATGTTTATTTTTCAAGTGTGAACACCACTGTTTGTAATGTTAAGAAATGTCCATTGTAGGACGAGTTAGACGCAAAGGCAAGTGATGTGCAAGTTGGACCTATGCGATATGGGAGTGTAAAACGAGCGAACGCGTGAATAGAGGAATGATTGAACAAACCGTCGCCAAACCAACTCAAACCTATGACAAAACAATCATGCGATGGATCGGGAAATAAAGGGAGACGGAGGCAAGTCGTTTCTAAGCGACAATCACTGGCTCAGGTCAGAAGCGGAAAATAATAAGGATGAACCGTCTCAGTTTTTTCATATTAAAAAACGAGCAAGCAATCCTTTTCTGGAGAAGAAAGGACTGACATACGAACAGGCAACGCCAATCCAGGTATGACTGAGTCCACACGGGACGCCTCATACGCATTTTGAACATCGGAATTCATAATGTTAGCTTGTCGTGGTAACTGTACGGACAAATGCTTTGAAATAAAGGCGAACGGCAGCCCACTTCAACCCCCGGGTGACACAGCGTGGGATTACGAGAGAGTAAAACCGAGCATCATGAATTTCAAAACCGTTAATCCCAAACCAAACAGAAACAATACCCACAAATCATGCGATCAAAACACACTAACCAAAAATAAGTGAACAAAAAATAACACATCAAGGCCACAACTTGAATAATTGTCTTCTGACCAAACGTGAAATGCAGTGTGTCCGATGTAAATATTAGTGATGCGTATCCAAGTCCAGTTTATTGAATTCATTAAGAGTAGAGGTGAAAATATGTAATTAATAAGATGTGTGAGTGGTCAACCTGTCACCTGTGTGTGATATTTACTATGTCCATAATAATGTGTAAGGTAATTATTCTATATGTCATGTCTCCCGAATTGTGTAATTAGATCATAAGCTTTGTTTCCTTTTTGCTTTTGTTAGTTCAACGGTACCTTGAACCAACATACGCTGAAATGAGCAAAATAATACAATGAAACTAATAGACAGTCTTTATCCCATCCTTCCGTGGCCCCCCTGTCAAACAGGAAAAAACGTTGTAAAGATGGGTACAGAGAGCGTCCAGCACATGGTTGCACGCCCTAAGCAAAATATCAAAATTTAATAAAAATTTGCATTCAGCTATCCCAATAACATCAAATTGGCAACCATGTCCCAACATTTGAATCGAGTTTTTTTTCTACAAATGATCGAACCGTGCGAAACATGCCATAAATCCATATGTTGCGAGTAATCGCATGTTTAGAGAATTGTTTTTTTCTCGACATTAAAATGACATATCATTAATACAACCAACCTCTTACTACACTGTATTACATACAATCTTGCTTAAAACTTCCACGCAGCTTGCCTTCTCACATGGAACGACCCACGGGTCGAGAGAGTACTATGTCAAAACTTGCAAGCACAGAGCTTTAAAGTTGGGACACTTTCATTCAATAAAGAAAGGGGGGTGTTATGATCAGCCTCTGCTAGCACATATATTTGGAAACATTGCTAACCGATCATTACCACCAAGAGCTGCGTAGTGTGTGCCCTAGAAACAGTGTAGGCCTTAGGCCTGTTACCCCTAGCTTGAGTTACACGAAGAAATCCCTTGCCTTGCATATTTTTCGGTTACCCTCCAAAAGCAGGTGGTCCCACCATATGGATTACAGGACGTGGAAGACGTTGACGAGTTAAGGCAATTTGCCCATCCTGTTAAACTTGACAATTCAGCATTGTGTAGCCGGTATCCCATAACGTAGAAGGGTAGTGTTAGCTCAGGGGTATCTTAAATTGTATACAAGAAAGATAGGAGGAGCCTGTAAATTAGTTAACGGCCAAAGTTTATAAGAAGCCAATAAGGTCAAGGTTTCAAGACACCACGCCTCTTTGGGGAGGCGATCAAAAGTAGAGTGGTTCCCTTATTGAAGGATCACTTCATACACATAAACAAGGCCCTCCCATAGTATTTCAAGGTGTAGGTCTGAAGTATAGATCTCATATCATACCAATAGCGGAGCCATTGGGTGGAGGGTGGGTCTTCGCATTTGCGTAGCTTTCGCTTACGCTCTACGCTATACACTTACTACATTTCTTCTTGCTGTTCATTTACACTTTTGTTCTGTTGTGTCCGTTATATTACAATCAATGTTTAGTGCTATAGGACGAGTTCAACTGTTGACATGTTACTCGTTTTATTCAAAATAATAGTATAAAACCACTGTTTAAACCTTGCATTTATACCCGATTTTAACAAACGTAAAATACAAAACACAAAATGTCATCACAAATGCATGTTGTTAATAAATCATCATCATAGACGTTGAAACCTTATCCCCTGAGCTGCTAAATAGCTGATTTTGTCCCCAATTCCGTAACTGTTTAAATTGCGTTCCCTGGTTCCGAGGCACCCCTGGCTTTGAGGCACCCCTGGCTTCGAGGCACCCCTGGCTTCGAGGCACCCCTGGCTCCGAGGCACCCCTGGCTCCGAGGCACTCCTGGCTCCGAGGCACATCTGGCTCCGAGGCACCCCTGGCTCCGAGGCACCCCTGGCTCCGAGGCACCCCTGGCTCCGAGGCACCCCTGGCTCTGAGGCACCCCTGGCTCCGAGGCACCCCTGGTTCCGAGGCACCTCTGGCTCCGAGGCACCTCTGGCTCCGAGGCACCCCTGGCTTCGGGGCTCCCCTG
>SDVV010022587.1:0-12918 GCA_016164225.1 Gammarus roeselii | reverse complement strand
ATATATAAATAAATGGTTACTGAAAAGACGCCAGTCTGAAGAAAATACAGGCGTTGCGGTCTCAAAACTTTCGCAAGAAGACATAAGGCTATTTACCTAACATGGATCTCCGCTTTATATGTCAGAAATCGACAGCGCTATTATAATGTCATAGATTACAAATTGAAATTGATCGAAATTAGATACCATGATGTTGAGGATTTCAACAATTCAATTCAGAACTCGCCTAATTATTTTATTACCACCGTTCAACTTTCAATTATTGTTAAAATTACTTACTTGCTCGAGACGTGACTCCTAACCTAACGTTCTTTGCTGCTAGCTACCTCCACTCCCTATATCACATTTATTGGGATCCAGTATGGAGATATGACCTATTATAGAAATATTATCACCGCAAGAGTTGTATAATTTGAACGGCGGTTCAATTCCATTTCGGTTTTCTCCAGATTTTTTTTCATTTGACAGCACTAAGAAATGAACTGAAAAGGGGAAACATGTATCGGTTATTTTGACAGCACTAAGAAATGAACTGAAAAGGGGAAACATGTATCTGTTATCTTGACAGCACTAAGAAATGAACTGAAAAGGGGAAACATGTATCGGTTATTTTGACAGCACTAAGAAATGAACTGAAAAGGGGAAACGTGTATAAGGTATTTTGACAGCACTAAGAAATGAACTGAAAAGGGGAAACATGTATCGGTTATTTTGACAGCACTAAGAAATGAACTGAAATGGGGAAACATGTATCGGTTATTTTGACAGCACTTAGAAATGAACTGAAAAGGAGAAACATGTATCGGTTATTTTGACAGCACCAAGAAACGAACTGAAAAGGGGAAACATGTATATGTAATTTTAACAGCACTAAGAAATGAACTGAACAAGGGAAACATGTATCGGTTATTTTGACAGCACTAAGAAATGAACTGAAAGGGGAAACATTTATCTGTTATTTTGACAGCACTAAGAAATAAACTGCGAAGGGAAACATGTATCGGTTATTTTGACAGCACTAAGAAATGAACTGAAAAGGGGGAACATGTATCGGTTATTTTGACAGCACTAAAAAATGAACTGAAAAGGGTAAACATGTATCGGTTATTTTGCGATTCGATTTTCTGGAGTGCTCGCAATGCGTTAATTCGAGGATGCTATGCTAATTTTAAGGATGTGGATTGCCCGAATACCCTTTGCTGAACTTTATTCAAATTACCCACCAGAATAGATAGCCCTGCCTGCTTTAGTGTTCTTGAAATTTACCTGTTATGTAGCTGAATTTTTGAAAATTTTATAGTACCAACTAGTTGTTCATATTCCTAATTTCAATTAAGTTGCCAATCTTAGTCTTTGCTGTACATTAGAGCGGGTGATTGATGAATACCGGGGTTTAACTCTTCATTGTGGATTTTTAAGCATCATAGTTGTTTGCACGAATGAACGTAATTATTTTAAGATGGATTTTCAATTTTTTTTTGAAGTGTATTACATGTGGCATCAGAAACGCGGCGTCTCTCACTCGGCAGCTCCCGCGTTCCAGAACCTGCGCAATAATTGTACATGTGTACCACTTGTGACTCGGAATTGTCGGATAGTTATGAAAAAGTTGGTGCAAAGAGCATGAACCTTAGACGCAGCTTGCATTTTAGTTAACAAACCGTGACCCATCTATTTGGTAGTCTGAAGTGCATTCGAGCAATGTGGAGGTAGAGAGGAAAATGTTCTCAATCCTGCTCAAATTTTGAATGTCCTCTTAAAGAATGTTTAAATTTCGTTGCATGCACTCTTCCGAGTTGACATGATTTTTTTTCTGATTCCGAGGCCTATCTCTTCTTTCTGATGCTACTCGCGGTCGACAGTCCAACAGTTTTGGTTTTTCATTAACCTTTGCCTGAAACGTATCTAACTCTTGCTGTCGATTTACTTCTCTTCGGCTGATTCGCCAAACTGACCACCATTGAATAAATGCATTGCAATCTTGGAATCGCCCTCCGTCTGTTGCTCTTCCCATTTAAGTTAAGCTTGCACTCCCTCCCCTCCCCCTTCACTCTCCTCGGGCACTTAGCTCGGGTAGCATTGTAAATAACGTGCACGCAAATTCGGTAGTTCTCAAGATGCATTGGCCAAACTGACCTCTGTTGATTTTTGCTACGAGCTGTCGCTATCTTTATTACGTTCTGGCTGATCTACCGCCCTGACGGGGACGGTCAGTGTTTTCTTCTTTTCCATTTGTAGTGACTGGGACACCTCTTCCCTAACTAGACCTCTTCTTCTCGGTGCTAGTCCCGGCACCCGTCCAACTCACCCTCGAACGTCAGCTTAACAAGAGTATCCTGATCGGCTGGAATCCACCCCCGGATGCGCACCCCGGCACGCTTGAGAGCTATCACGTCTACGTCAACGGCTTCCTCAAGACCACCGTCAAAGCATCTGAAAGAACCAGAGCACTAGTAGAAGGAGTCGATTCATCCCTGGTGAGTGTAGTGACCTTTGTATGTCTCACTAGAAAGCCTGACACTCTAATCTCTAAACTTGTATGTCTCACCATATGAAAATATTGGCAAAAAGATGTTTGTTGCGGTTACAAAACAACTTTACTCATAATAACTTGTGTTATAAAATTACCTGTTGAATATTTGGCTTCGCTCTTACTAACGAATGCCACTATTCGTGTGACCAGCCTCTTCGCCTCCTGATCGCAGGGATCACTGCTGACCATCTCATCTCACCTTGATGACGTCAGGAGCATTTTTTCTTGAGAGATTACTGAAGTAGTTCATATCCAAATACTTCTCTTTCAAATTTTCTCATGGCCCTCGACGCTTACATCTCCTTGTCGCTGTCATACCTAGCCTCTCCTTATCGATGCCAAACCTCACCTTCCTGTGCCGGCCCTGCAGCTGCGCCGGTTCAGCGTGCGCTCAGTCGCCTTCGCTTCTTCTCATCATACTCGACCTTCACTTTCCCTTATCGCCCCAGCTGCTGCACCTGCTGAGCTTGCGCTCAGCCACGTTCACTATCACTTACTACCCTCGACCGTCACTTCCCCTCCCCTTATCGCCCCAGCAGCTGCATCGGATCAGCGTGCGCTCGGTCACCCCCAACCGACGCACGTCCCGGGATGCCGCATGCACGATGGTCATCGGCAAGGACGCCCCTGTCGCTCCCACCGGCGTGAAGGCGTCCAACATCACCTCAACCTCTGCGGTCATATCCTGGCTACCCTCCAATTCTAACTTCCAGCACACGGTGTGCGTGAACAGCGTCGAAGTCCGCACTGTTAAGCCAGGGGTGTACCGTCACACAATTACAGGTGAGTCTTGAAAACGGAACACAAATATCAAAATCAGGTGTTGCACCGACGTTAAACAGAGCTACCTTGTGATAACTGAATATCTTACTGGAATTGAAATCTCGTACCAGAGCATTAAATGACTGGTATCAGTGTGGAAGAAGCGAAAGAGCAAACAAATGATTGTAGTGTGTGAAGAATTATGGTGAATGTATGAGTGGTAAGTGCGGAATGGAGGGGGGTCCGATGCATAGGATACACGGAGGTAAAACAGTGAAAGCTGTTGGAACCCGTTGCGAAAGTCAGCCTCAAAGATCGCTTCTTCTCGACAGGCAATGGTAGTTATCGTTGTTTAGCCCCAGCTCCTCCTGTGGAGTAGGAGTCACAGTCGGCGTTCAGCCAGAAATCCCGAATACCCATAGTCATGTGCATGTTTGGAATCATAAGTAGTATGCAATCCCTCTATGTTAGACCCACACCCCTGAGAATACTGGTGCTGTCTCGCAGGCGCTCTCATAAATCACGCGCCGACGTGATATTATTATTAGGCCTACCTGGGGCAATGGCCAGACACGACGTCATGACCTGCTCGACCGTATCTGACGCGCCCCGGCACTGCAGGCACAAATCGTTAGGAGCGTGTGGATATTTCGGTGGGGAGGGTAGTAGGTTGTAGCAGGGATGGGTCGGCTCCACAATGTTGTTGAAGAATTGAGTTCCCTCGTAGGGATGGGCCGGCTCCACAATGTTGTTGAAGAATTGTGTTCCCTCGTATCAAAATGATGTTTGAGAGGAAGAACCTTGGTTTCCTGAAACAAATGAGAAATTGGTACAGCCAGTGTACAATCTGTTGAACAGACTGTACATATTTCCCATGTGTGTGGGAGCTAGGTGAAAGGACCAGGCAGTGTTTGCATTGGAAATGACGGGTTGGATGAATTGTTTGAATAGTAATTCCTAAGATAGTGAGTCCCCCCCCCCCCCCCCCCCCTAGGCATCTGTTAGGTTCACGGGCCGCACGGAGTCACGGCCCAACCGGGGGTGGGTAAACACCCTTAGTTCCCTTTAGATTCCCCTCTTCTTCATCCTTTACTATCTCACCTTTTCTCCCCCATCCTGATTTGCTTAACTTTTATTTACTTCAGTTGCATCTTATGTCTAGTTCAAATTTCCTTAAACTTGTCTCGGACTCCTACTTAACAACTCTCCTAATAGTCATTGCACACAAACATTCAAACAAACATACACACGCACGCTCACTCAAATATACACATACCGGTTCTAAGTGTTATCTTTTCGGGTGGCAAATAACAGCCAAGTTGCGCGCTTCCTTTCATGCAACTTTTTTCTACAACTATTCCTTCTTCTTTCCATTCTTGCTGTTCCCATGCGTGAAATTCCCTACACCTAGTGTAGATCTCATGCATGGTATCCCCGTTTTCTATCTCTTCTTCATCTTCCCCCTCAGCAGGTATGGAGCACGTATCCTGGCACGTTAAGGACTACTGCGGATCCTTGGGGCTCTGAAGCAGGGACGGTAGTGTGTTATTTCTTCTTGCTGCCATCCGGGGAGTGCTGGCAACATATGGCGTCAGCACCTTGGGAGTTCCTGTGCCTCCTGTAGCTCCCGTACATACCATAGACGTTCGCCGCGTAAAGTACTTTGACTTTGCTCAGTAGTAAACCTAACTGGGACATTAAAAAAAAGAAAAACAATGACTAACTAAGGACTAATTTGACATTCGGCGCCAGAAAGACGATGGCTTCAGCGCGCTAGAAAGCGCGTCACTCTAATCTAATCCAGGATAGTAAGTGTTCGGAGACGTTCAGTCTCCGTCATTCATGTGTAATATGTTATTCCAAGGATCGTTGTAGTGGGAATGGGATATGAGAGTGTTGTTGAGCGTGACATGAGTGGGAATGCTGCGTTCACTGTTGTCTGATGTTTATAATGTGAAAGATGACTTGCTGCGGAGACGTTCATTCTTGTCCTGCAGTTAGACTCTTTGTGTGAATTCAAATATTACTGAAGATGTGTTGCTGCGGTTTCGTGCTTGTGGGTTTGGTGATGATTGTTTAGTCATTCGTGTATGAGCTGAAGTTGGTGTTGGGCTGTGTTGGTGTGGGCAAGTCGTGCATTAAAGCGTTCAAGAGTGAGAGGGAAAGTTAGGAGCCCTGGGGGCCTAATGGGTCAAATTGCTTGTTCGTGATGCCATGTTCTTGTAGACTGAGTGTGCATGTCTGCCAGGGAGATATTTAGCGGGCCATTTCTTGTAGTTTGGATGGATGTGTGTGTAGAGTATTTTGTTGATGAGGATAAGTCTTGGAACTGCTTGTCGAAGGCCTAACAAATGTCAATGGCACATACTGGCTTCTTTTCGTTCGAACATTAGTGAATGGTGAGCAGTGAAGTTGTGTGTGAAATGTTGTTTCACCAAACCGTGTGTGTAGAGGAAGGATAGTGGGATATGATATCTGTTTTGTTTAGAATAAGTCTCGCAAAATTTTCGAGGGATTCCAAATGAGAGATATACCTCACGTCTCACGGTTCTGTTGGGCTTCTTTGAGTTCCAGGATGCGAATGATTTCCACTTTTTCCAAGTGTTGAGAGTATGGTTTTGTGTATTATGAAGAGGTTAAAGATGACTGTGAGGTCCTTATAGCGTGTGGTGTTTAAGATGATAGTATGAGTAAAGGGTTGGACTTCTTAAGGGCCCTTCCTGGTAAAGACCATGACATGTATGTGTCAGTACATGGGAAGGAGAGCCATATTAAGTGGTCTTCCAGATTAACAGATTATTAAATCTTGAAAAGTTTAAATGAATGCAAGAGCAACTTGAAAGATACACTTGAAAGTTGTGTAGATAAATACCTGAAAGCCATCTTCCATGACCTGGGTATTATACACGAGCCTGAGTCGTCACCGCATCCGCCTCTGCTAAACATCCCTCCCTAATTGCCTGCTTTTCTTTTCTCCGTTGATTGCCTGCTGATTGCCTGCTTTTTTCTCCGTTCTCATACATGGGGTTCCTTGGCTTTGTGCAGACTTCATGTGAGGGATTTTTGTTCCATGACTCTTTTTACACGAAATTAATTTCGGTGGCCTATCCCAGGCTTTATAAATTCTTTTACACAAAAATTTTCCTTCCTCCCCACAGGTCTGTCCCCCAACACCACCTACCGCGTCAGCATCAAGGCCCGCAACCTGAGGGCCCCACAGTTTGACGAGAAGATCGCCCGTCAACACGAGCGTCTCACTTCCACCGTGGAGTTCCGTACACTGCCTAAAGGTGAGCGCCTACACCTAGTGTAGCTCTCAGTCGTGTGTTAATTCTAAGTCCACATAAATATTGACTGATGAGGGATATTTTACTTTCATTATTAGGATTATTGATATACTACAATGGGTCTCATTAAAGATGAATGAAAGAATTTGGTTATTTTGGAATTACCAAGCGTGTGACAGTAGTCCATATTTATGCCTCTGTAACGTTGATTTGTTTTCACTGAGAGTAGCCAAAACCTTTTCCGAGAATGTGAACAACCGTTTGTCCCACCTAATTTTTGATAGTATTATCCAAGTTCCAGATCACTCCCTCGATCTCCAACTATTCCACTAAGCATATTTTGTTTTTGTTTTACTCCTAAATATTTAATTATTGTCCAATTTAAATACCAATTAGCAAACATTTATATCCATGCATTTGTAGCAATAGAAATATCTGACGTCCCTAATTTTAATATAGCATAGCTATACATTGTTGAGCACCTCCGATGCACCGGTGTTCCTTAATCCTCAGACATGCGTGTGAACGGGTGATGCATGCTGCAGGATGGTGCACCGCAACGTGCATGATGAGACAAAGATAGTCACAAGGCAATCTGGGAATGAGCGGTTTAGGTTTCTTGATCATTTACCTCTTCTCTTCTTTCTATTTTTGTTTGAGCTGACAGACCATCCATACATTTCGCTCATACTGATTAAGTTGAAGTCAATACACAGAAGCACCCTTCTGGTGGTTGTATTGTTCACTAGTCATTAAACGCATTGTGTTATTGTTAACATAACTTAGGTTCATGACACATCGTTAACCTTTAAATATTACTGCAATCCAAATGAAATGAGTTACTTTACTCACTCCCTAGGTGGCGGCACCTCACCGACCACTGCCTCTTACCAATGTTAAAGTGTTTCACTCTACTTTGTTGTTTCGCTTGCGAATGACAGACTTTTATGCGCTAGTAACTCTGGTCGCTCAAGTCGGTTCTTTATCTAATTAACACAACACTTCTTGTGATGCCATAAGTACTCAGTTAAAATTAGAGTAATTTCAACCTTTTTCACAAAGACATTAATTGCTAAATGTCAGCAATTAGCAGTCAACTCCATGTAATGTGTAGAGTTTAATCCAATCAAACGATTACTCTCTCAATATTCTAAGAGATTATGCACATTGAAGCGTGTAGACGCCATGTTAATTTTTCCTGTAATAATGTAACGTAGTCTTGCCTTCCCCATATTTGATAGCATCTCACTGCCTTCTGCATTTACAAAGAATGGAACAAGGAGATATCTGTATGCCATTTGTCTTAGAACTTTTGCCGGGAGACTTTAACCTGGTGCATCTTGTCCGGTGGGCGCTCCTGGTATAGACGTCGTAGCTTAACGCCGACGTACACTTAAACCTCACCAGGGCCTCCATAGACAGCATGAAATATTGAATATTGCTACCTCTGGGCATCAGCATCGACACGCTCAGGCACAAGGGGATTTGATCCATTATGTCTACATACACATTTTTTATAAGCTGGCTCAAAGTATTCACGACCCGCTGTCGTGTTTATTAATCAACCTATAATGTCAGAATAATCAATGATGATACAAAGTTAGTGCGACATTGGAGCAATATATCTCGAGATATGTTGAGTATGCGAGCGCTTTTTCTATGGTAAATCTTTCTAAGACGAGTTAATTCAATTATAATCTTATTTTAGGTCCAACGAATGGTTACTGACAGCGGTAGGGTTCCGGTTCATTTATCCAGTGTTGGTTCTGCACACGCACCCTCCTACACGTCTGGCTACAACCCGTACTCGTCCACATAGTACACCATGCTTACAAAGAATGTGAGAACTCTTGAGTATGTAGGATGGCAGTGACAGGATGATTGGTGCCAGAAGGACAGTGTCTCCGGTGCAATAAATAACCGTGGCCCTCTAATCTACACAGGAGGGTATTGATGGGAGCCACCCAATCAGAGTCCAAATGGTCCACATTCTAATCATCGAGCCGTTGCATTAAATGTGATTTGATTGGTTTCATTTCTGGACTCTTGTATCGCAACTTCTTGCCATGGGGAGTTATTTGAATGTATTTCACGTTTTTTCACGTCCAAACTATGACGGCACTTTAATTTTTACTTGAAATCTACTGTGCAAAATCTCGTTTTGCTTTTAACAAAACGACTCCTTTCCTTTTACTGCTAGTCTCCTCATCCTATGATCCTTCAAAATGATGCGTTTGCATTTTTTTTTGTAAGCTCATAACCTTGAACTTGCGTTTTCACAGCAACCCTTATTTAGTCACGCGTTCATGGTGAATTTTCCAGTTATTATCTGCCCCACTCGGTCAATAGCCAGCAGGCCAAATCCTTACCAGACTTCGGTTGGTTTAATTCTCTTTCTGATCCAATTTGTTTTGTTTCTTTCGCTCCTTCCCAAACTCTTATTAATATTAGGAGCCACTGCTGCTAGTCGTCGTGGTGAGTAAGGTTATCACTCCTACTACTCCTACATGCCGTCTCAGGGCAGCCGCCCACCGTTTGTACCCTCCCCTCGCTGTCAAATTTCTTTGTTTATGCCTCGTGTGGCTGTTCCGTCCGTAGAGCATTCTTATCCTCGACTAACGTACATGTTTCCACCGTGTCCAAGACCTAACACTTTAGACTGAAGGATTTACTAGAGTATCTTAATTCACCCACCAGGTCTCGCCTCTTACCCCTGTTGACTAACTCTTAACTTCGTCCCTACTCATCTAGGATATTGTAAGGTCCTCAACTGAACCATTCTTCATTCCAAATCCCTACTATGCTCAGGTTTCACTGACTTCAAACCATCCCAACTGAACCAATCTTCCTGCTCATCTTCATTCTCTATTCATTTAACGAGACTCACGCAAACTGTGTTCTGTTCTTCTATCAGCAAGGCTTGTCCACCCTGTACGAATAAATTTGTTTCAATGATAGTGCATACAAAAGAAGAAACCTGTCGCGGTACTGGAGCAGGCGAAGAGAACTCGTGTGCGTCTCGCTTGATGTAGGGCTTCCTTCCTCTAATACTTTCCTCTCTAGTGCAGTACCTCTCAGACGTGATCTTTGGGTGCCGGGCCGTTTCTTTAGCCTCGTCGTCGCTGCCCCATTTACTCTTGATCACATCAATGTAGGCCGTGTGGCCGTTCATGACTTTCATGGGCTGAAGCAACCAACGCACGTGGCGTAGGGAAATGCCCTCAAAAATGTACCTAATCCTTTCAACTTGGTATGCGATTTCATTTACATTCTCTATTCCTCCATTCTTGGTAAATTTGTTGAGTTAATGCGGGTTAATATAATCCAATATTCTGTTACCAGTTGATGATTGATTAGTTTTGCTTTGGGTCACAATGAAACGCGGAAATGTTTTTTTTCTTTACTTGACGGCATGCGTTAATCTGCTCGCACATAAAAATACAACGGCTGTTGCCAGTTAGGCTCTACAACCAAACTTTGTACACACACTGTCCATAGCAAATGTTATGTAATATTGGAAATCTTTGTTTTGTTTTCCATTTTAACGTGAATCCTAACGAATCACCCACTTCTCATATTCCCACATCCGCTCCACGTTACCTTAGCGTTTCACGTACGCTACACGAGATATGTATGCGAAGTCTTATCGTTCTCTCGAACGCCCTCACAGGTTTCACATCGCCCCCACATGTTCACCTCGTTTCGACTTATAAACGTGCTACGTGTCCCCCACGTGTGTTTAACTTTAGCACGTACACTCCACGTGTCTTTCCGTCCCTACGTTTCATTAACATTTCGACGTTCATCGCACGTCATTTTTACGTACCCGTTAGCGCCTCTTGTTCGTTATGGTCCTTCAATCTCGAGTGCAGGTGATTGTGACGTCACGCTCCTCGGGCACCCACTCTCACCCGACGCTGGCCAACACGTAGCGACCAAAATTTGTACACGTCCTTTAGGCCACCAGCACCAGTCCTTTATTCCGTACAGCAGTAAAGCTCTTGTAAAATATAATTTTGACAATCTACTTTCGGCGTAACTCAAATTCAGTAGATTTGATCTGTATACTGAAGACTCAGAACAACCAACAGTATACGTGTACCAGTTTTGGTGCCCCTTGTCACCACTTCTTTGCACTGCCTCACGCACTCGGCACTGATTCAGTTTTGTCTGCACTGGTCTTTCGGACTCGGCACCATCTCCAAGATAAACCACTCCAGTGACATGGTCACTGTATCCCTGTAGTTATATCTGTGCGACGAATACAGGCCACCTCCTCTGTGTCCAGGTAGCGCTGTGTAGGCGTTCTCGTACGAGGCCTCTGTGATTTGTGTTTATGTGTATTGTCCGTTGCCGTATCTTTAACAGTCTCGATCGAAAGTCCTGGGCTTACAATGTTTCTTTTCGCCTACTTTGTTTCGATTTATTTTAAACAGCATTTCTTCATATTCGAATTTAATTTTTCTATTAATCTGAGCTTCTTGATTTTATAAAATCATTCTTCATTGTTGATTTTCTTCATTACTGCACAACTATTGCTGATAGACCTTTAATCCTCTTTGCTTGGTTTAAATTAGTGTAACCTCCTTTGTGTTCGTTTCTGCACCAATCCTACAATGAAGCGCTGATCCATTTTTTCCACCAAACCTTCGAGGTAATTTTTTTTATCAATTCCTTTTTGGTGGTTTCCCAACTCTTCTTTTAAACCCTGCAATATCTTTACGTCATTATGCCCGTAACACCAGCTGGTACGCCTTGACGGTACAGCGCTCGGGCACCTTTTCTATCCAATGGTGTCCTATGGTAATCCTGACCAAGATTGTGACTTTTTTTCTTTCTTGCACCTCCACCACCACCACCATCATCTCTACCACCAATCACCGTCTAGGCTGGAGAGGTAGGACCTATACCTTTAATTAGTACTATTCTATTCTTACCTCCGATGTTTCAATTAGAATTACCTCGCTGTAAGTCTGTGGCAGCTCAACAGAGGTTGCATCGTCATGTGGTTGTTCCCTAGGTGTGTCCTTTAAACTTTTAATTGTATACTCCTATATTTGTAACCCTTATCAATAGACAGCTCATTGACCGCTCATAAAACCTGTTCATGAGTACAGCTATCACAATGCATCCCTATGATATATATACTCTCGAGGATATGCCAATACATATCTCTGTAGCTACTGCAATAGCAAAACTTAAAATCCTTTGAAAATGGTAATGATAAAGATTTAACATCTTTGATCATTAGGTTAGGTTTTGTATACTCCAATTATTAGAGTTTCGTTCATAAGGTAGTTGGTTTACCTATTTGTTAAACCAAACTAGCCTTGTTAAATGGTTCAGAGTAGTGTCGAAAGAATAGCATGATTAAAACTTGGCGTTCTTATGCTATTCTTACTGACGTCAAGGGTTGTACTATCGCTGTTCCATATCACCTTAAATGGTACAATCGCTGTTCCATATCACCTTGAATGGTACAATCGCTGTTCCATATTACCTTGAATGGTACAATTGCTATTCCATATCACCTTGAATGGTACATTATGTTGTTCCATATCACCTTGAATGGTACAATCGCTGTTCCATATTACCTGTTCCATATTACCTGTTCCATATCACCTTGAATGGAACATTACGCTGTTCCATATCACCTTGAATGGAACATTACGCTGTTCCATATCACCTTGAATGGTTCAAGCGCGGTTTCATATTACCTTGAATGGTAGAATTGCTGTTCCATATCACCTTGAATGGTACAATCACTGTTCCATATCACCTTGAATGGTACAATCACTGTTCCATATCACCTTGAATGGTACAATTGCTGTTCCATATCACCTTTAATGGAACGTTACGCTGTTCCATATCACCTTGAATGGTACGTTACGCTGTTCCATATTACCTTGAATGGTACAATCGCTGTTCCATATCACCTTGAATGGTACGTTACACTGTTCCATGTCACCTTGAATGGAACGTTACGCTGTTCAATTTCACCTTGAATGGAACGCTACGCTGTTCCATACCACCTTGAAAGGAACGTTACGCTCGAAACGTATAGTCTTAACGAGCCTTGTTCCATTTGTGCAACTTTTTGGAAGACTCATCATTGCCCTGAGTAATTTTGAGTTGGTACCACACCGCTGCAACCACACAACCTCCCCACACCGCTGCAACCACACAACCTTCCCACACCGCTGCAACCACACAACCTCCCCACACCGCTGCAACCACACAACCTCCCCACACCGCTGCAACCACACAACCTCCCCACACCGCTGCAACCACACAACCTCCCCACACCGCTGCAGCCACACAACCTCCCCACACCGC
>SDVV010022586.1:0-12918 GCA_016164225.1 Gammarus roeselii | reverse complement strand
GTAAACATTTTTGCATGCTGCTGAGTATTTGATGTTTTGCCATGCTCAAAAATGTGTTGCGACGGACTAGTGGTGGCCGGGAAAACGAAGCAGTTACAGGGATACTGAGCACACATGCTCCTCACCTTCATCGATGGTCGGATAGTGAACGACTAAGTGAGGAACAATGGAGGTTGGTCTCTTGATTCTGTAGATGACTGCATATAGATCATAGTTGAAACAAGTTCAACATAGCACTCAGGATGTACCCGTTCATCCATTTGCAAGGAATGCAAGATATTACTCATGTCGATAGTGGGAATGTAGGGGCATGAAGAGTGGGGTGAAGAAAGGTTGACGATGTGGAGGTAGTTGTAGGTTAGAAAAAAACAATGATTCTCCAGAATATTAAAAACGGGTATCAATAATTTGGAATGTCAAACTTGTTAAAAAGGACTGCTGTCAACTAGTTGGGAGGGGATATTTTTGGCCAGCACGTACACTGTGAAAGGTTCAAATTTGGAACAGAACGTGGTAGGCCTCATGAAGGCAAGCTTTGGGAACTTTTTTAAACAAATGAACTTCAACTGTAGCTGGTAAGGATGGCAGTTGATGGATGGTAAGAGAGCAGCACCCGCTCTTTCTGGTCCAATAGGCACACCATTGTGTGCAGTGTGAGAACTGCGTGACTTCATTTTATTCGGTCTATGTAACTGAATGGTCAGTAATTTACAGCTCGAATCACAAAAGCAGACGTCAAAGAGCGTTGCGTCTACAGCGTTGTGATCAGAAAAGCACAATGAGGGGTCCGTTGCTGAATTCAATTTCCACTTCTCTGAACTACGCAACGAAAAAATCTGTCATCGTTGGCCTGAAACTTCACTCAATGTTAACATAATTCAACATATTACGATCAAAAGAACTAATCCATTGACCGGTACGTTGATATCAGTGCAATAATGTGGTTATTCCTGGTCGTCTGAACGAAAACGTATGTTTTCTAGAAAGTACCACCAGATATATAGGAGCAACTCAAATAAAATTTGACCTGATCCATCATAGGAGTTTAAACTGTTTCAATTACTTATGGCAGTAATGTTTTGTTTCTAAAAGAGTATGCTAAAATGTTGAATGCGATATGTTGATTGTATTTAAATTTCCAAATGCATGTTACACCAGCTGGTAGAAATTTCAGCTCCCTTAAGAAATGTTTAATTTCGGTCGTTGAGTCGGAGCACAACATAAGGAGAATGCCCTGTCAAGTTACATTTTACTGCTATCCAATAAAATATTATATTTTCATGAGATGCCTCGTAGTATTCTGATGCTTTACAACGTATTCCTTAACAAAGACTTGCACATCTAAGCATGGGTACCAGTTGTACTTATTTGTAGTTGGATCAAAAAACAAAATTCAGAGCATAAGCACATGCAAACCGTTTCTCAACACGTCTTTCGAAACATTTATTGGAAATAATTTTGACTGTAGAACCTACCAGTGATCTCAAAATAGGCAATTGCTATGGACCACGTCAAGCTCTCGTTTGGCAAGGACAAACGTGGGAGGTGAACTCTATAAGGGCATTCGTGAATTAGCTCCACGTTTCTCGTAGCCAGCTATGATTTGGTTTATTTAAACTCTATTCGCCTTGCAGTCGCTCATGTCTAGCACTAACGAAATAGCATTTGCTGATGATTAATATTCAACGAACAACAAATTTTTCTATTCAAATTTTCAAAGCATGTTATTTATCACGGTATTATATATCAACAGAATGTTATTGTGTTTGATTAAAAAATTTTTTTCTCAGAAATTCAGTTAATTGTTATCGTCAACGTGTTTTATTTTGCTGCTCTACCGTCAAACATCGTACCAAATAATACGAATTTGTTAATATTCTTCAATTGCTGTTCAAATGACATGGGCAAAGTATTAGAAGTAGTAGTTGCTTCTGTTTTCCACCGGAGTCCTATCTTTCCTCGTCGAAGAAGAACCCTAATTGCACGTAGGGCAATTGAAGAGTGGCAAAGTAGGTGCAGCGTAGATTACGAGTAGGTTCAACGCAAATTTCAAGTAGGTTTAACGTAGACACAGAGTAGGTTTAACGTATATACAGAGTAGGTTTAACAGAGATACCGAGTAGGTATAACATAGATACCGAGTAGGTTCAACATAGATACAGAGTAGGTTTAACGTAGATACAGAGTAGGTTGAACGTAGATACAGAGGAGGTTAAACGCAGATACAGAGTAGGTTTAATGTAGACACAGAGTAGGTTTAACGTAGATACCGAGTAGGTTTAATATAGATACATAGTAGGTTTAACATGATACAGAGTAGGTTTAACGTAGATACAGAGTAAGTTTAACGTAGATACAGAGTAGATTTAACGTAGATTTGGGAGGGGGGAGCAAAGGTTCCAGGATTTAGAGGGGCCTCAATAGGGTCCCGCAGTTTCTCAGAGGGTCCCGAAGGGTGTCAAGAGTGTCCCAAAAGGGCCCCAGAAGGGTCAAAGTGGGTTCCCCCAAATCCTCCTGGTCTTCAGAGTCTCCCGGGTTTCCGAAATCCCGGGTTCCCCGAGTCTCGCGGGTCTCACGAGTACCCCCCTGCCCTGGGTCACCTTGTCTCAACCAACCTCGATCTATATAATATAAACCAATGCAAAATAAATCATCATGGAAAAAGGGCAGAAAAAAATAATAGAGCCAATGAAAGAAGAAATCATGCAATAGTAAAATAAAGTGTTAATGATCAATAACATGAATAATCATCCATCCACCCCATATGACATGGACGAATCCTTACAACAAACTGTTTGGATCAGACAAATCCAGGTGTAAATGGATATCCACGTGATAAGAGAATCAATGAGAAAAAATAAATGGTCTACATTCTCTTCTCATTTAAATACAATACATTATTTGCCTCTGATAATGTGTTAAAGATATTTATTGCCAGAAAAGAAAGTTACCCATTGAAATATCTACATATTACTCTAGCATACTATATTGCATTTTGGTGAATTAAGAGAAGTTATAGATTCCTTTATTCTGGCCTCGGCGATTGGGCGGATTCACCTTCCTGTTGAAGAATTCCTTAACACACACTTGATTATTCGCTAACTCCCCCTGGAACATCATTCATGCAAACTTTCTTCAACTCGTAACAGGTTGACCTTACCACAGTGGCAAGTGATCACTATGCTTAGGGCGCTTACCCACGATTTTTCCCAATGGGTGGTGTGGTTCTGATCAAATGGACCGGTTTACTATAAATAGATCCTGAATCTCTTTCACATCTGGCATCCCATGACGGGAGGGGGGGTGGGGGGGGGGGTTATAAAATGTCATATACTGATATGCTATAAAGAATGACTTATTTCAAATAAATCCTATATCAGAAACAAATTATCTGCAGCTGGTGATTTGGAAATTAATTGGTATTCGGTAATACTATCTGGTTGGAATATGATTTTCTCTAACACTCGAAACACATTTCTTGTTTAGTTGGTCATCCAAATGATTTATTCCGTGTTCGTTTTCTGTGGTGTACTATTCGAGCGAGAAAGCGAGAGAGCGAGTGCTCTGTCTTCCACGCAGTTCTACTGTTGTCGGTGCGGTGAAGATAATTGACAACTGCTTGGTTGCATTCTTTGTTATAACATAAGTATACATAAATTATTTACCAGTGTGTGATAATGTATAATTTTATTCTAATTGCAAGTCACGAGGTCAATATAAGCCTCATTTGTGCAATATTTTGAAATATGTCTACAGAATCCTTGACGGAGTTGAACGCGGCGTCCTGAAGGACCGCTTATGCGAGTTTACCTAGTCAACGATCATGGGTTTCGGGAGTCGGTAGCACCTTTCACAAGGGGTTGTCTGGTTTTCCCTCAAAATTGCTCAGAATCGCTAAATCCTCGAGGTTATGCGACTTTGCTTCTGAGCCCTTCAACTTATAATTCGTGTGTGTTAGCATTCTGCAGCTTGTCTCAAAAGTTATTCCGAGTCAAAGTTGGTCAATTTTTTCAAATGTTCACCTCTTTCAAGGGCTTAGCGTCAGCCAACCAGTAGATTTTCAGAAAAATGATGTGTGCGTTCAAAAGCACTTGGGTCGCTCTACGACATCGTAGTTGTATACCGCATAATTCTGACCAGCGGTTCGAAAATTAATAAAGGTTGAATTTTCGATTTCAGAAATTGTTGATTTTCTCACCTTGTGGAATTGCTTAGGGTGAGTCATCCAGAAGTCGCAGAGAATAAAGGAAATGTGCGTTCGACAGTTGACAAATAGTGCTTCAACATGTTGAAACACCAACACGTTTTGATGAGCTGTTCAGAAGTTATTTAGCTCCAAAGTTTCGCTATTCGTCACCCTGAAATCGGGGTCATAATTCCAAAAGACTTTGTAATGTTTTTTCTGAACTGTGCGTCCGTGAAAACTCGAGTGATCAGTGGCTTCAGCTGTCATTGACAGAATGTGCTTTCATCACTGTTCCGCCCCCGTGAAGACACCGTGTGGTCTATGGCCGAACTTGCCCATGGGAAATTAGAGTTGAGTCGGTGCAAGTGAAAGCGACCTCGCCTACTGGCAATACATGAGTAGTGATATCGAAATCTTCACGAAGCAAAATGACGAACGACACCCAGAAATCAAATAGTGCAAAAACACTATGGGGACCGTGGACCCCCCCCCCCCTACCCCGAGTGCTCCGGACACTCAATCAGGTTTCAAACACACGAAAAGTGCGTTCGAAAGCAACTGCAAAGTTCTCTAACATATATGCACTCGAAACTATTTTGACCAGAGGTTCAGAAATTATTAAAGATTGAATTTTCAATTTTTTCAAATGTTCGATTTTTTCCCTTAACAAAATCGCCTAGCGTTAGCCAATCAGAAGTCACAGAGAAGAAAAAAAGTGTGCGTTCGAAAGGTAAAGATTAATGCCACAATATATTGAAACATCAAAACATACTGACCAGCCATTCAAAAGTAATTGAAGTCCAAAGTTTCGCTAATATTCGCTGATATGTTCATCATGTATTTGTGGACTTGGAATTCTTTTCGGAAAAAAACGAGATTATGCTGTTGCGGAAATGCTTAGCATGACCCACCCAGACATGCTAAAGAAAATCGAAGAAGTGGGATACTACATTATATTGTTCTCCCAAATCATGCTGCACGCGGAGAGAAGCGTAACTGATTTTCAAAGACGAACTAAGATGAAATTTTTGAATTTATACTTTTTGGTTTTGGATATTGTGGGCGATACCGCGAACAAAAATTTGATTCAATTGAAATGTTCAACAGGAGAAGATTTGTTTAACAACTTATTATTCGTGTCTGTTAGCATTCTGCAGCTTGGTTCAAAAGTTATTCCGAGTCAAGGTTGGTCAATTTTTGGATTTTCCAATTTTTACCTCTTTCAAGGGCTTAGCGTGAGCCAACCAGTAGTCTCTCAGGAAGAAATGATGCATGTGCTCAAAAGTCCTTGCGTAGTTCAACAATATCGTGACATCATGCCGCATCATTCTGAGCAGCGGTTCAAAAGTAATTAAAGGTTGAATTTTGGATTATCAAATTTTTGATTTTTTCCCTTTGCAAAATCGCTTAGCGTTAGCCATCCAGAAGTCGAAGGAAGAAAAAAAATTGCCTTCGGCAGGTGAAAAGTAGTGCTACAACATATTGAAACACCAAAAAATTCTGACCAGCGGTTCAAAAGTTATGAAGCTCCAAATTTTCGATTAAAATCGCTATTTTGTTCATCATGTGTTTGTGGACTTGGTATTTTATTCGGAAAAAATCAAAATTATGCTTGTGCGGAAACGCTCAGCGTGAGCAACCCTGACATGCTAGAGACAATCGAAACAAAGTTCCATGTCGAAGATGAGTGATACTACATAATGTTGTTCTCCCAAATCATTCTGCACGCGGAGATAAAAGTTATTGATTTTCAAAGTTGAGTCAAAATGAAATTTTTGAATTTCAACTTATTGGTTTTTGATATTGTGGGCGATCCCGTCAACAAAAATTTGATTCAATTGAAAGATTCAACAGGAGAAGAACGGCTTAACAACTTATTATATATGTCTGTTAGCATTCTGCAGCTTGGTTCAAAAGTTATTCCAAGTCAAAGTTGGTAAATTTTTTAGTTTTAAAATTTTTACCTCATCCATGGGATTAGCGTGTGTCAATTGTTGGATTCTCAGGAAAAAAGATGCGTGCGTTCAAAAGCCCTTGCATAGCTCCACAACATCGTATTCGTACGCCTCATCATTCTGACCAGCGGTCAAAAGTTATTGAAGGTTGAATTTTAGATTTCTGAAATTTTTGATTTTGTTCACTTTGCAAAATCACTTATCGTTAGTCATCCAGAAGTCGCATTGAAGAAAAAAGAACTGCCTTCGGCAGGTAAAAAGTAGTGCTACAACATATTAAAACACCAAAACATTCCAACCAGTCGTTCAAAAGTTATTAAGCTCCAAATTTTCGATAATATTCGCTATTTTGTTCATCATGTTTTTCGAAATTATGCTGTTGCGGAAACGCTCAGCGTGAGCCACCCTGACATGCTAGAGACAATCGAAACAAAGTTTAATGTCGAAGATGAGTGATACTACATGACGTTGTTCGCCCGAATCATGCTGCACGCGAAAAAAAAAGATTTTCAAAGTCGAGCCTAAATGAAATTTTGTGAATTTTCACTTTTATGGTTTACAATATTGTGGGCGATCCCGTGCACAAAAAATTGATCCAAATTAAAAGTTCAACACGAGAAGAATAGGTTAGCTACTTATAAATCGTGTCTGTAAGCATTCTGCAGCTTCGTTCAAAAGTTATCCCAGTTCAAAGTTGGTCAATTTTCTGATTTTCAAATTTTTACCTCCAACAAGGGCTTAGCGTGAGCCAACCAGTCGTCTCTCAGAAAGAAATGATGCATGCGCTCAAAAGCCTTTGCGTAGTTCAACAACATCGTATTTGCATGCCGCATCATTCTGACTAGCGGTTCAAAAGTTATTGAAGGTTGAATTGTGGATTTACGGAATTTTTGATTTTTTTACTTTGCGGATTCGCTTAGCGTTAGCCATCCAGAAGTTGCAGAGAAGAAAAAAAAAGTGCGTTCGACAGGTAAAGAATAGTACTATTACATATTGAAATACCAAAACATTTTGACCAGCAGTTCATAAGTTATTGAGCTCCAAAGTTTCGCTTAAATTCGCCATTTTGATCATTAGGTATGAGTGGACTTGGCAGTATTTCGGATAAAATCGAAATAATGCCTTTGTAGAAACGTATAGCGTGAGCCACTCAGACATGCTAGAGACTATCGGAAAAAAGTTTCTTGTAGAATAAGAAAGGGACTACATTATATTGTTCTTCCTTACCATTCTGCACGCGGAGAAGAAAGTTATAAAATTTCAAGGTTGAGATAGCATGATTTTTTTTATTGTACTTTTTGGTTTTCGATAGTGTGGGCGATCCCGCCCGCAAAAATCCGATTCGATTGGAAGGTTCAACAGAAAAAGAGTAGCACAACAACTTATAATTCCAAGTTATTCCAAGTCAATATTTGTAAATTTTTTCAAATGTTCACCTCTTTCAAGGTAAAGAGGTAAACATTTTGCACGCGGATTTTTTTTTATTGATTTTCAAATTAGAGATAAAATGAAATTCTTGAATTTGTACCTTATGGTTTTCAATATTGTGGGCGATTCCGTGGGCAAAAATTTGATTCGATTGAAAGGCTTAACAGAAAAAGAGTAGCACAACGTTTCATAAATCATGTCTGTTAGCATTCTTCAGCTTGGTTCAGAAGTTATTCAAAGTTGGTCAATTTTTGATTTTTAATTTTTTAACGTTTTCAAGGGCTCAGTGTGAGCGATCCAGCAGTCTCACAGAAAAAGAACAGTACGTCCGTTCAGAAGCTACTGCAAATTTCTCTAACATATTTGTACCCGAAAACATTCTGACCAGTGGTTCAGAAGTTATTGAAGATTGAATTTTCGATATATGAGATGTTCGATTTTTACGTTTGCGGAATCGCTTAGCGTTAGCCAGCAAGAAATCGCAAAGAAAAAAAGTGTGAGTTTGATAGGTAAAGAGTAGTGCTAATGCATATTGAAACACCAAAATATTCTGACAGGCCGTTCAAAAGTTATTGAGCTCCAAAGTTTTGCTAATATTCGCTGCTATGTTCATCATGAATTCGTGGACTTGGCAGTTTTTTCGAAAAAAACGAAATTATGTTTCTGCGGAAACGCTTAGTGTGAGCAGCCCAGACATGTTATAGACAATCTAAAAGAAGTTTCATGTCGAAGAAGAGGGATACTACATTATATCGTTCTCCCAAATCTTTCTGCACGTGGAGAAAAAGTTATTGATTTTCAAAGGTTAGCTAAAATTAAATTTTTGAATTTTTACATGTTGGTTTTTAATATTGTGGGCGATCCCGTGCACAAAAATTTGATTCAATTGAAAGGTTCAACAGGAGAAGAATAGCTTAACAACATAATTTGGCTGTTAGCATTTTGCAGCTTGGCTCAAAAGTTGTTCCATGACAAAATTGGTCAATTTTTGGATTTTCAAATTTTTATCTCACTCAAGGGCTCAGCGTGAGCCAACTAGTAGTCTCTCAAGGAAATGATGCTTGCGCTCAGAAGCCCTTGCGTTGTTCAACAACATCGGTTCTGCATGCCGCATCATTCTGCCCAGCGGTTCGTAAGTTATTACAAGTTTAATTTTGTAGTTATTTAAATATTCTATATTTTGACTTTGCGGAATCAGTTAGCGTTAGCCATCCAGAAGTTGCAAAGAAGAAAAAAAGTGTGCGTTCGGCAGGTAAATAGTAGTGCTACAACATGTTGATACACCAAAGCATTCTGACTAACCGTTCAAAAGTTATTGAGCTCTAAATGTTCGTTAATATTTGCTATTTTGTCCATGATGTAATTGTAGACGATATTTTTTTATTAGAATCGAAATTATGCTGTTGCGAAAACACTTAGCGTCAGCCACCCAGACATGCTACAGACAATCGAAACAAAGTTCCATGTTGAAGATGAGTGATACTACATTATGTTGTTCTCTCAAATCATTCTGCACGCGGAGATAGAAGTTATTGATTTTCAAAGTTGAGCATAAATGAAGTTTTTGAATTTCTACTTTTGGGTTTACAATATTGTGGGCGATCCCGTGCACAACAATTTGATTCAATTAAAAAGTTCAACAGGAGAAAGATGGTTTAACGAATTATAATCCGTGTCTGTTAGCTTTCTGCAGCTTGGTTCAAAAGTTATTCCAAGTCAAAGTTGGTAAATTTTTGAATTTTCAAATTTTTACCTCTTTCAAGGGCTTAGCGTGAGCCAACCAGTAGTCTCTCAGAAAGAAATGATGCATGCGCTCAAAAGCCCTTGCGTAGTTCAACAACATCGTAATTGGATGCCGCATCATTCTGACCAGCGGTTCATAAGATATTAAAGGTTGAATTTTTGATTTTTGAAATTTTTAATTTTTTTACTTTGCGGAATCGCTTAGCGTTAGCCATCCAGAAGTTGCAGAGAAGAAAAAAAAGTATGCGTACGACAGGTAAAGAGTGGTGCCACAACATATTGAAACACCAAAAGATTTTGACCATCCGTTTATAAGTTATTGAGCTCCAAAAATTCGCTAATATTCGCTATTTTGTTCATTATGTATTCGTGGACTTTGTTTTTTTTCGGAGAAAATCGAAATTATGCTTTTGTAGAAACGTATAGCGTGAGCCATTCAAACATGCTAGAGACTATCGGAAAGATGTTTCGTGTAGAATAAGAGTGAGACTACATTATAGTGTTCTTCCAGATCATTCTGCACGCGGAGAAGTAAGTTATATATTTTCAAAGTTGAGATGGCATGACATTTTTAAAATTGTACTTTTTGGTTTTCAATAATGTGGGCGATCCCGCTTGCAAAAATTTGATTCAATTGGAAGGTTCAACAGAAAAAAAGTAGCACAACAACTTATAATTCATGTCTGTTAGCATTCTGCAGCGTGGTTCAAAAGTTATTCCAAGTGAAAGTTAGTCAATTTTTGAATTTTGAATTTTTTACCTCTTGCAAGGGCTTAACGTGTGCCAATTAGCGTTCTCTTCGGAAAAAAGATGCGTGCGTTCGAAAGCGCCTGCGTAGCTCAACAACATCGTATTCGTATGCCGCATCATTCTGACCAGCGGTTCAAGAGTTATTGAATGTTGAATGTTGGGTTTTGAAATTTTTGATTTTTCTTACTTTGCAAAATCGCTTAGCGTTAGCCATCCAGAGGTCGCAGAGAAGAAAAAAAATTGCCTTCGGCAGGTGAAAAGTAGTGCTACAACATATAGAAACATCAGAACATTCCGACCAGCCGTTCAAATGTTATAAAGCTCTAAATTTTCGATAATATTCGCTATTTTGTTCATCATGTATTGGTGGACTTGGCATTTTTTTCGGAAAAAAATCTAAACTATGCTGATGCAAAAACGCTAAGCGTGAGTCATCCAGACATGCTAGAGAAAATTGAAACAAAGTTTCATGTCGAAAATGAGTGATACCACATTATATTGTTCGCGCAAATCATGCTGCACGCGGAGAAAAAAGTAATTGATTTTCAAAGTCGAGCCTAAATGAAATTTTGTGAATTTTCACTTTTTGGTTTTCAATATTGTGGGCGAGCCCATGCACAAAAATTTGGTTCAATTGAACAGTTCAACAGAAGAAGAATGATTTAACAAATTATAATTCGTGTCTGTTAGCATTCTGCAGCTTGGTTCAAAAGTTATTCAAAGTCAAAGTTGGTAAATTTTTGGATTTTCAAATTTCTTACCTTATGCAAGGGCTTAGCGTGAGCCAACCAGTAGTCTCTCAGAAAGAAATGATGCATGCGCTCAAAAGCCCTTGCGTAGTTCAACAACATCGTATTTGCATGCCACCTCATTTTGACCAGCGGTTCAAAAGTTATCAAGGTTGAATTGTGGATTTTTGAAATTTTGATTTTCCTGCTTCGCGAAATCGATTAGCGTTAGTCATCCAGAAGTTGCAGAGAAAAAAAAAAGTGTATTTTCGACAGGTAAAGAAAAGTGCTACAACAAATTGAAACACCAAAACAATCTGACCAGCCGTTCATAAGTTATTGAGCTCCAAAGTTTCGCTTAAATTCGCCAATTTGTTCATTATGTCTTTTTTCGGAGAAATTATGCTTTTGTAGAAACGTATAGCGTGAGCCATTCAGACATGCTAGGGACTATTGGAAAGAAGTTTCTTGTAAAATAAGAAAGGGACTACATTATACTGTTCTTCCAGATCATTCTGCACGCGGAGAAGAAAGTTATAATTTTTCAAAGTTGAGATAACATGAAATTTTTAAAATTGCACTTTTTGGTTTTCAATAGTGTGGGCGATACCGAACGCAAAAAATTGATTCAATTGGAAGGTTCAACAGAAAAAAAATAGCACAACAACTTATAATTTGAGTTTGTTTGCATTTTGCAGCTTGGTTCAAAAGTAATTCCAAGTCGAAGTTGGTCAATTTTTTCAAATGTTATTCTTCTTTCAGTCGCTTAGCGTGAGCCAACCAGTGAATTTTCAGAAAAAATGATGTGTGCGTTCAGAAGCACTTACGTAGCTCTACGACATTGTAATTGTATAACGCATCATTCTGAACAGCTTACAGGATGAATTTTCGATTTCAGAATTTATTGATTTTCTCACCATGCGGAATCGTTTAGCGTGAGTCATCCAGAAGTCGCAGAGAAGAAACGAAATGTGCGTTCGACGGTTGAATAGTAGTGCTACAACATTTTGAAACACCAAAACGTTTTGATGAGCTGTTCAGAAGTTATTCAGCTCCAAAGTTTCGCTATTCTTCACACTGAAATCATGGTCACAATTCTTCAAGACTTTCGTGGTGTTTTTCCGAACTGTTCGTCTGTGAAAACTCGAGTGATCAGTGGCGTTAGCTGTCATTGGCAGAATGTGCTTTCTTCACGGTTCAGCCCCCCTGAAGACACCGTGTGGTCTATGGCCGAACCTGCCCATGGGAAGTTAGAGTTGAGTCGGTGCAAGTGAAAGCGACATCGCCTACTGGCAACACTTGACGAGTAGTGATATCGAAATTTTCACGAAGAAAAATGACGAACGACACCCATAAATCAAAGAGTGTAAAAACACTTTAGGGACCGTGGACCGCCCCCTCCCACCTCCCCCGAGTGCTCCGGACACTCGATCAGGTTTCGAACGCACGATAAGTGCGTCTGAAAGCCACTGCAAAGTTCTCTAACATATTTGCACTTAAAACTATTTTGACCAGCGGTTCAAAAGTTATTAAAGATCGAATTTTCATTTTTTTATGTTCTTTTTCCCATAGCAAAATCACATATTGGACACCAAATTTTACTGACCAGCCGTTCAAAAGTTATTCAGCTCCAAAGTTTCGCTATTATTCGCTAATATGTTCATCATTTATTTGTGGACTTGGCAGTTTTTTCGGGACGAATCAAAATTATGCTATTGCGGAAACGCTTAGCGTGAGCCACCCAGACATGCTAAAGACAATCGGAAAAGAGTTTCTTGTAGAAAAACAGTGAAACTACACTATATTGTTCCCCAAACTATTTTGCGTTCGAAATCGAAAAGTTATTACCCCTCATAAATGTGTAAAATTTAGATTTTTTGAGTTTTGATTTATTGGTTTTCGATATTGTGGGCGATCCCGCAATCAAAAATTTGATCCAAGACAACTAAAATACAAAAAAAAGAGTAACACAACAACCTACAGTTCGTTTTCTTAGCATTCTGCAGCTTTTTTCAGAAGTTATTCCAAGTTAAATTTGGAAAAAAATTTATTTATTCAGTTTTCACCATTTTCAATGACTTGGCGTGAGCGATCCAGAGGTCTCACAGAAAAAACGCCACTTGAGTTC
>SDVV010022585.1:0-12918 GCA_016164225.1 Gammarus roeselii | reverse complement strand
TCAAGTGAATTGTTCAGATCATAAAAACTTCCCTATCTAGGCCCGTTCGTTTGCGCCGCCCATAATCGTTCCAGGCCCCTCCCATCCGAATGATGTTGCCCACACCGTCTCACTACGGCCAGCCCCCTCCCCACCGCAAATTAAGCCCTTCTTATTCCTTCACCAATCCGCGCTTGGCTCAAGTATTTACTACTCTCGACCAACTCGGAGGAGAGTTCCTTGTTTGCAGATGATTCCCATAGTAAGACATCAGAATACCTGAACACCGATACGCCCTCCCACATACGTCGCCGAATGTCGTCAATGAAGAATAATGAAAACAGTGAGAGAATGGCAGTATTTTGTTGTAATATCCGGGTCTGCCTGCACCCGCCGTTGAGGCTTTACTTTGCTATCCCTCTGAGTATGAATCCCTTATTCCACTTGATGAAGAAGAAGAAGACCCTAACTTCTTCTTCTTCATCAGCTCTACGAGCCGTGCCCTAGGAACTTGAAAGCTGTCGCTGCGGTTAGTAATTATTAAATCATTTATTTCCATCGTCGAGCAATGGGCTTCAATTCATAGGTTCAACACATTAAAACTAATTTTCAGATGCACTATTTGAATTAGCAGAACGAGGGAACGTAACAGTTCATCTCCAGTGCCGGAACATATTTCATGGAACAACATATAATTCAGAATATAAATTCAAACTATATTCATCACAGCGCATCTTCAGTTGGTGGTTAGCTCGTACTTCATGGAACAAAATGTAATTCACAATATATCATCATATCTATACATAAACATATACATTTATAAACACACAGAAAATACGAAGTAACTCTGTTTAGATGCTGGACAACGCAATTAGAGAAACGTTTTTCACCCATACCTAACTATATTGCCATACCTACAAGCTGAAATTAAAAATCCACATCCAAGTCAACATTGAAGATTGATAGGATTGAAAATTGATCTCACCGGAAAATTGATTTTCGATAGCGGCTAAGATAGTACAGTGCCAATATGCTGTAACAACTACAATCATCGCAAATAGCCTTGAGATCTCTCTATGTAATGTACGTATAAAGGTAGTCTTTCCGATATTATAGGGCTTCCAGAGCCAGTGGTGAGCGTTTCTGTTGCGACTACGCCAGACGCACTGACCCAGAATTCCTCATTGTTTTCTTTTGCGCCGTGTTTTTTTATTAAACCGAAAAAAAGGTTGGCAGATATCTTACCAATGAAGAAAAAGCTCGAACAATAGCATGGGAAGAAGAGAATGTGTCAGTTAAGTGAATTTGTCAAAGTTCTGGACGCGGAAAGGCCACAATATTACGCCTGCTAGGTGCAGCCAAAGGTCTCCTGCCGAATGTTGCTCCCACACACATAAGTCTTCCTGGGAGCCCTCGAAAGACTACCAGAGCTACGGACAAGTATTTTAACCGTAAAATAATCAAGAATTCTCGTGTCAACGCTTCCAAGCGTAAAGCAAACTACCCGAAAGTTGAAAAAGAACGCGTCTATTTGCAATGTTCAGAATCGTATGACCTCAAACTTCTTAGCACAACTACCGCTAGTGAACCTCTGCTAAATGTTGACATGCGCAAGCAATAGGTCGGCTTTCGCTATGATATATAATGATTGTAAATCAGAACAATGGTCTTAGGTCTTGTGGTCTGACGAAAGCACATTACAATCGTTTCACAGCATGCTTTGGAAAGGCAGACGTCCCTCCACGGCAAGCTGATATGACCCTAGATACACCATCCCCTCTGTGGGAAACCCTTCTTCTGTCATAGTTGGAGGCTGTTATAGTGATTGTTCTGGCAAGAGTTGTTTATATGTTTTGCCAAAGAACGTAACAATGAATGACAACCGCTACCTTGAACTCTGAATGCCCATTTGATTCATTTTCTTCCAAATCCACCAATCCAGCTCATGCATGACTGCGCACCATGTCACAAGGCCTAAAAGTGACAGAATGACCCAAAGACAATGATATTGGTGTAATGCAGGGGCCTGGGAATAGCTCAGACTTGAATCTTATGCAAAATTGTACGTGCGTCTGATGACAATGTGATGGACGTGATTCGGAATAAGCGGTGTTTGCTTGCAGTTGTTGCTCAACCTCTACTCCCGTTGCGATGGAGGAGCCACAGACAGCGCCCAGGCCGGAGCCCAGGAACCCAACGACATGGGCATGTTTGGAGTGTTTCAGTAGGTGCAGGCATTCATATTACGCCCACATCCCTGAGGAAGTTGATGCTTTCTCTTAAGCGCTCCCACAGATCACGTACCGACGTGATATTATGGTCGAGTTTGCAAGGTGTGCCGGCTGGGCACGACGTCATGGCGTGCTAGACCGTATCAGGCAAACATCGACACCGCAAACAGAGATCGGAAGGAAAATTCCTCTGACTATGATGTTTTGACTGGAGGGCCGTGTGGTGCCCAAACCTCAACCAGAACAGGTGGACAGGGTCACCCCTGGGCAATTCTAACTCCTTCACGTCTACCTCAGGCGGGTGACCACGTAGGACCATGTTGTTTCTGTGTTCACCCAATGCACGGGCTGTGAAGTGTGTGTGTATCTGTTTGTGCATAGATGTGTTGTCTGTAGGACGGGGAATGGTTGCGTGGAGAAAGCCGAAGTGGGTTGTTTAGGTGTCTGTTGGTATGACGAGGGTTCAAAAGGTTGTGGCAATGATGTGTCAGGTCCACAATCTTGTTAAAAAAATCAGTCCCTCTCATATTAAGATGACGTTTGAGAGGGAGGTAATTGGTTTCCTCATGCATGTGGGAAATGGGTGTGATGTGTGTACAGCTCGTTGCGATGCTCAAGGCCGTGTTCTGCATTCTTTGTAAGAAGTTAGTCGGTGTGGCTGCAAGGTCACAAGACCAAGCGGTGATTGCGTAGAAGATGATGGGCCAGATGAATTGTTCGGATAGTGTTGTAATCGATGCCTTCGAGCTACCGTAGGTGGTTGTGGTAAGTACCTGGGAGACGTTAATTCTTGATCTGGTTTTAGTGACGGTGTTGTTTGTGTGAGCTTCGAATGTCCTCCCGTGCCATGAGTTACTCCAAGGATTGCGGTGTTCACTGATGCCTGGTATTGATAATGTTAGAGAAGACTTGCTAGCGGAAACCTTAATTATATTGTCCAGCAGCTAAACTTCAAGAGAGTTCAGGTACTGCTGGAGGTGTGCAGCTGCGGTTTTGTATTTGTGGTGTTGTTTGATTATTGTGAGGCTTTCCACGTATGAGCTGATGTAGGTGATCGGTTCTGTTTCAA
This sequence comes from Gammarus roeselii, assembly GCA_016164225.1. NCBI lineage: Eukaryota > Metazoa > Arthropoda > Malacostraca > Amphipoda > Gammaridae > Gammarus > Gammarus roeselii. The sequence goes on along the minus strand of SDVV010022585.1, from coordinate 9,639 downwards.
TGGGCAGGTCATGCATGAAGACATTGACATGGGAGGGGAAAGAACCGAGCCCTGTGGGACACTGTAGGGGGAGTGGCTGGTAAGGAATGGCTTGTTATTGTAGACAGTGTGTGCATGTTTGCCACAGTGGAAATGTATGTGTGTGTTTAGTATTTTGTTTAGGAGGACATGTCTTGGGACTGTGTCGAAGGCCTTAATATTATCGATGCCGCATACCACGGTGCGTTGAGCCGATTTCTTTTCGTTCAGGATTTCACGAATGGTCTGGGTGAGGTTGGTGAAGAGTGTGGTTGTGAAGTGTTAAGTCCTGAAACCTTGTTGTTTGGGGAGAGGGGATGTGGGCATTTATTTTGTTTAGAACCAGTCTCCAAGGGTTTTGAAGGGTTCGGGGGGAGAGAAATTGGTCTGTGTGGGCTGAATTTGTGAAAGCTTTAATAGTTTCAGGGTAAGTATGATTTTCCCTTGCTGTATTGTGTAGAATGGATAAGTTGAAGATGTCTGTGAGTATCGCGATGGCGTGTGGACCAAGTGGTTTAAGGTAAATGTATGATACATCTGGGCTCGTTGCTGAAAAGCTTTTGATCCGATAGATGGCGGCTATGATCGTGGATTGTGTAAAGAGAGGTTCAATATTTGGATTGATCTTTAATTTGTCTAACTGTTTGAGTATCCTCCTATTGTACAGATGGTGTAGTAGGTGGCAAGTGTTTGCATAGTGGTTGTTGCGTAAGTCCGCTTAATGTTGACCTGATGGTATGGTGTGGATGATGGGTCGAAGGATTACCTCATGTGTGTCTACGTGGTTAATTTTTTGGCTGTTGTGGCTCCTAATAAATTTCCATGATTTTGGTGGTGAGTTTCGAAAGTTGGTGTTTGCAAGCATGTCCCGACATAGGTTCATCTAATGCTAAGGGGTTTGAAACTGTGTAAATATGTAATTGATGGAGGGTAAGTTATGGAGATGATTTCACTGAATCTTGCGCTGAATGTGGCCGAAAAAGTTGAAAGTGTAACTGTTGTCTGTCGCGTAAGTAGGTCCTGTAGTGTAGTGTTTCGTTGCCGTGTCAATGGATGTGTTTTGGGTGATGCCAAAGTCTTGTTGGGCGGTTTTTCTTCATGCCGTGTATTGGCCCCAGTATGCTCGCTTGCAATTATGAAAAGTATGAAGAAGATAACTGCGGATTGGGGATCGAAGTTCTTTGTTGAGGACTCTTGAGAGGTGGTCAGACGACATGTCTTGATGGACTGCCCATAGGAAATTTAGAGCAAGATTGGTAGAGTAGAATGTGACGTCTGGGAAGGCTCGTTGAGTGTTTTTGTTGAAAGGCTTGCAAGTGGGAGTGTTTGTGTTGCTTAGTGGGATTAGTGTGTCTAGTTGATCAGTCTGAAAGAACACTGCCTCTCTGGACAGGGCTCTGCGAGGTGAGCCAGGAGAGGCCGTGCGCATTGAAGTCACCTAGGGCAAAGGTGTTGGTGGTTGCGTTGAGAAAATCTACGTAGGGTGTGTATTGTGGTGTGCATGAGCTGGTTGGAGGAATGCATATAATAAACAAGTTGTACTTCATTTTGTGAATTAGTATAAGTTGTGATAGCAGTTCAAATGTGTTGTCTGAGGAAGTTGAGCGCGAGTGAAGGCGGTTGTGTTAGTGGAGTGAAGACGTTTATTTACAAGTGTAATGAGTTCGCCACCGCCGTCGTTGTTCGGACGGTCGTGTCGGATTTGTGTAACCAGGAGGCCTTGGTGTTTTGGATTTTTGTTTGAATTTTGTTCACTGAAGTAAGCTAGGTGAATTCGATGTTTGTGTTAGATGTATTTTAGTTCATTATTTTCCTGACCAATGCCGTTAATATTCATTTATATTATTTTTGAATGTCCGGCATTGGCTTGAAGTGGTTGTGGTGGCCCGGGAAGTGGTGGTTAGGCCGAAGAGTGCGGAGGTGGGCATGTTAGCGAGGCCGACGTAGAGCATAGAGCGGGAGCCCAGTGTTCGCGCTAAAATTATTTCCGCACACGTGCATTACCGCCACTTCACTTCAGCTTACTTCCATGGCCGGACACGTGTCATAACCACTAACTATCTTTCAGCACACGTGCTTTCGCGTTAAACAATGCTTCAGCCCACGCGCATTGGCGTCACAATCATAGCATCCATCACTCAGAGCAGCCATTGGCATATCCGCCACGAGTCGTACCATTTTACTGGTTATCACTTCATTGAAACTTAAAATAAACTGTCAGAAGCGCTATACCAACGGCATTACGTACCCTAGAAAATGACGTACGTTGGCCCCGTGGGTTAGAAATACGTACCTTCGCCCCGCGGGTTAGAAACATGTACCCCTAGGTTAGGTAAGGCTGGGTAGGAAAAGTTTCATTAAAGTGATAACCAGTAAAACGGTACCTTAGCTCGGTTGGCGGAACAACTCGTGGCTGATTTGCCAGTGGCTGGGCTGACTGAGGAATGCTATGAATGTTCGCTGTTAAAAATTGTACCGTAGGTAGGTAGTTGGAACAACTTTTGGCTGATATGACAGAGGAGCCACTGAGCAGTGGTGGGACGTCAGGTGATGATGCGACGTGAAGATGGGTGGGTTGAAGGACTTCCGCCGAACGTCGTAGGATGTCCGCCGTCCTGACGCCGCCTCTGCGAGCAGCTCATCTTGCAATGGTCCACCCGGCGCTCGCAGGCTCTCTCTAGGACGTCTATGGTACTTGGAATCGCAACCAGTATATTTCAAGAAACTCAATGACAGAACGCCAGAACAACTTAAAATGATCATCAAGAATAATGAATCATGACTAATTATTAAGTACATCATTTCTAAAGTCAAATCTCGAATAAATCCACTGAAATGACTGCTTATGAATAATTTTCCAGATTTACAGGTGAGGTCTCAAGGCTGTTGCGGTGACTATATAACCAGTATATAACATTTTTATCTTATTCGGCGTCCACATAGACCTAAATAATATAATTTTGTTGAGTTAAAAACAGTTCAATAAATCTAATTAGTTTGTGTACGCTGCAAGTAGAATTTCATATATTGATTATGGCTTAACATGTATGAATTAAATACAGTACATATCAAGAACTTAAGAGAGCTCAGCAATTAAATAGTAAATCATGCTCATGTTCTTGGCTTTTCAAAATACTTTGTCCATCCCAGTACGTCAGTAGCCCAGAAATAAAAATTATATGCCAAACATTTTCATACCAAATTTTCAGTCTCTGGTATCAGTGATATACTTATATTATTTTGCCAATACCAATAAAATGAAATAAATATTGCCAGTGTAAAATGGTCTTCTGCTTCGTGCAAAATAACTTGATTTTGTGTAACACTGTTGACGTTAAATTTCCTTTTTATTGCGAATTAATTATTAAACTTGCAACATATTTCTGTGTGCAACGGTTTTACATTTATTTTGCGGTATAGCTGCATTTTGTGGACGAGCAGTTACACCACAGTCCACTGCATCATAATATTGCATTAGATAACCACATTATTTTGCTGAAAACAATTCCAATCAACTATAGAATAGAAATGACGCATTGGAAATATCAAAGGAAGCATTAGAAGCGAAGCGTATTTTGTGACAAGACCTTTGGGGCCTTCGAGGCATGCAAAGGGAGGAACCTCGCAGTCAATCAGATAGGCTGGATGTGTAATCCAACACAAAGGCTTCCAACGCACATGACATCGCATCACAACATCTGAATCACTGAGTACATCAATTCAGGTATGCACGGTCATTTATCATAATTTATTGGAGGGTATTGGTTGACACTTAATGAAGAATATGGATACAATATGAGATGCGGTCATACATGTATAGGAGTCACTATTCAATCTAAGTGGGCATTGCATCCAACCAATCAGGCCTGGAGTACAACCAATCGGTGCTTCTGAAGCCTTTCTCAATCAACCCAGTTTATTGCATCTTTCATCAATTCCATTCCATTGGTCATTACCCTCGAAGGGTTCCGTAATAACGATTTCCATTTGTGTTAGCCGGCCGCTCCATATTAGGGGTCGGTAGTGGGTGGGGAGGAGGGCTCAGTTAGGGAGCCCAACGTTCGCGCTAAAAATAGTTCCGCACTTCACTTCGGCTTATTTCATGGCCCGGACACTGTCATAAGCGCTAAAATCTTTCAGCACACATGCTTTTGTGCTGAACAATGTTTCAGCCTACGCGCATTTGCGCCACAATCATACATCCTTCAATCAGAGCAGCCACTGTCATATCAGCCACGAGTCGTACCATTTTACTGGTTAAGACTTGAATGAAACTTCAATAAACCGTCAAAACTGCTGAAAAAACGGCATTACGTACCCTATAAAAATACGTATGTTTATCCCGCGGGTTAGAAATACGAACCTTTGCCCCGCGGGTTAGAAACACGTACCCCTAGGTTAGGTTTGGTTGGGAGGAAAAGTTTCATCAGAGTGATAACCAGTAAATGGTACCTTAGCTCGGTTGACGGAGCAACTCGTGGCCGATATGACAGTAGCTGGTTTGACTGAGGAATGCTATGAATGTTCGCTGTTAAAAAATGGTACCGTAGGTGAGTAGTCGAAACAACTTGTGGCTGATATGACAGTTGACGGAGATGAAAGGGGCTGATCTGATGTTAGCAATATAAGAATTTAGTGCTAGGTATAGCGACCCCTTTGTTAGTCCTCACACATCCGGCCTCTAATGACTTATTGAATCAATACAGACCGACAAACCGTCCATCCGAAACCTTTTCAGATATCTGAACAAAACTGAAATTTCTCTATAAAACTTACACTATGCGAGTGTTATTCAATTTGAGACGTTTATACTTGTATATAAACGTACAGCACTTTCCCCAAATTAGGAGAGTGGCTAAGTCAGGCTGACACAGAGAGGGAAGGCCCCCGATCTCCCCGCTACAAGACCGACGTGGCCATGCAAAAGCTTGAACTCGCGACATGCAGCACCAGAGGCTGGTACTGCTGTCGGATACGCTAACCACTCGGCCACGGCGGTCATGCATTTTGAGTTTCTCCACCTCGTATCGCTGAGTCACGAGGAACGTAAGAGTTAGTGATTAATAACATTATTATTGTTATCATTATCCAATTATTCATTTGCATCGTCCAGCAATGGGATTTCAATTCCTAAACATAACACATGAACTTTAATATCAAGTACACTATTTAAATAAGCCAATAGAAAGTTCTAATTGTATTCGTCGCAGCTCATCTCTAGTCGGCCGTCGTTTCCTACTTCATGGATGAAAATATTATATTGCATATTTTCATCATTGATCTGAGGATCGCATCACTAATTGATGAGGTTGGAAAATCACGAATATATGGGGTTGGGAAATCACGAATGCATTGGGTTGGACAATCACGAATACATGGGGTTGAGACAAAACTCATATATGGGGTGACTTGAAACTACGTTATAGCTGAAGTTAAACGCAACACCGCCAGCGTGCAGTTAATGGTGAATAACAGCTTAAATTTGCTAATACACTATTTGAATCAACAAAACAAAAGTTTGAAACGAATCGGTCACAGCCCGTTTCCAGTGGTCCTTCGGTTTATTTTTAATGGTGCAAAACATAATTAACAAAATATGCTGGTGCTATTACTATGAACTAAGCCTTATAAGTGATAGACAGATAGTCATAGGTTTGGTAAATGAGAATGTTCTGGCATATTGTATAAGTAAATGCTTGGATTGCAAATGTGAATGTAATTATAATATGTGAGATGAGGATAATGCAAGAAGACAAACACAGCAATAAATAATTTCTTAAGAGCACTTCAAGAGATTGTCAGAAATATGCCTGAAACAGCAACTACTACTACTACTGAAACAGTAGTAAAATTACATAATTAGTCCTATGCGATGTGTGTAATATTAGCATTTTTGGTCGATCTATTTTTCAAAACGCTTCAAATCCTGAATAAATCAGTAAACCTAATATTGATGAAAATTTTGGATAATTATAAATTTACCACTCATAAAAACCCTGCACAAAACGGAAACAAAACGGTCGCCATTTGAAGATGGGCTGCAACGTTCAAAAATGCATATGCGACAGTAAATAATCCAGCATGAGGCCACAAATGGTTGTAAATTTCTCTTTCGCAAAAACCAAGTCGGTGTTAGGAAGTTTGCAAAACTGGGTTATGATGCCTAAAAAATGCAGGTGTATTCAATCTAAGAGTTATATTCTATGATATAAAAAGTTCACAAAGGGAGAAATGGGAAGAAGTTTTTGAGTGTGGCAGAAGGATTGCATGAAATGGATTCCTGTAACACAAAAGGATTACGATTATCCCCATCGCAATATATTTCCGCTTCACTTGCATTGTTGGGATGCAGGAGCATAACAATGATTTTTACTGCGCCTCATTGAGGATCAACGGGCTTGTAGCAAAGGTGATAGCACATTGAATATTATACCTTTGGTTGGCAAATGGTTCGCCTTTGCGAACTCTGTTTTAATTTGTAGTGATAAGTTGCACAAATCTCCTTCAAGGCAGGGGATCAGCAATTTGAAATCTAAACAAGTAACATTGATGTATTTCAGAGCTTGATAGTTTATATTGATTCTTTCCCTTTTCATAAGCTATCTTGTCTTCTAGATCATTGATGGATTTGTTTACTGACATGCGGCACTTGTATTCGATGAAGCGTCTCTTCACAGGTGGACTCAATCACGAGGTACTAGTGACCAGAGTCGGAATTCTTAGACAGATGAAAAGTGCTCATGACCATCTACATGCAGCTAATATTAAGTACAAGACACGACGTTACATTTGGATCCGAAAACACAAACTTTTTCCGTCAATCCAAATACCATCTTCCCTAAAGATTACTCATTCGTATCAGATTGTATTCAAGTCTTCCGTGCTAATAGTTCTCCAAAAAAGAAGACTACGAAAGTTTCTGACTTGAGCGTTTGTGCGGATGAAATACTCTCCTCTCATGTCTGTGAAAACAGAGCGACGGAAGAAGACGCGGAAGATGTGTTTGTTGTACCAGACCGAGAAGCCCAAGGGTTCAAATTTGTTCTTTAATTTGTCGTGTACAAGTTTGCAAAGAAATTTCCGTTTCTTCGCATTTCTACAGATAGGTGGGATGATTGGGTTGCTTCTAAAGATAAAAGGGGTTCAAAACACTTGTCAAGAGCAAATAGAAAATTAGAAAAGAGCAGCGCTCTTCAAAAATACACATGCAACGACGTGTTGAAGATAAAACATTTGCTTATTTTATCAGATGTAGAGTATATTTCGGAATGAGATGGGTACCAAGTAAAATGAGTGAGGTGTGTCTTATGTTAAGATATGAACCTCTCCACTCCATGTATACTGTTCTTCTTTATATTTATAACCTTGTAAAGTTTCGTGTTTTATTGATACTGTGATGTGTTATGAACTAATTAATGAAGGTTGTTAAAATACGTTGAAGGTGGAGCAAGGTTGTAATGAAGACGAGAAGTTTTTAAGATATTATTTTAAATCAGGTAACAATAACAAGTGATCATGGAACTTCACAAAGCATGAATAAGGATTGTGATACTATAATAAGAGCAGCTACAAGTCAAGGTGTATGATTGATATTGTGTAGCTGTTATGATACCTGAATAAGTTTACAATTGCACGAACGCGGAGGCTAATAATTGTAAGCGATTAACATAGACAAATGAAGACGGTGCGTTGTGGATGAGAAGTTTACCCTACAGTGCCCAACTCTACTCTGTCCGTCTATCGAGAGGTGCGTGCCCTTGATTCTCCAACTCGCTGCCACGAAGCGATAGCCGCTACAGTAAAACGTGTTAAAGGGAATTGTCCAATCAGGGAGTAGCCCCACCTTCGTCAACCTCTGAGGGGCTTGTCCCCCCGGTTCCATATCTCTTATTGGCTTACCGAAACTTTCCTATTCCTCCATTTTGGTAATACATACAGGGTTATGAAGGCAATAGAGAATAAATACATAGCCAACTGCTGCCATCACCATATTGATTACCAGAACAGCTGATCTCCTTTCAACAGACAGGCACAAATGACCTCCCATTATACGACGGGTCTTCGACGAGTAACCAAGTTCGAGGGCACACATCTGTTTGCTGAAGGAAGCAAAAATTGGGGGAGGCCAGCCCTGACAGGCACAAATGACCTCCCATTACACAACGGGTCCTCAACGAGTAACCAAATCCGAGGACACACATCTGTTTTGCTGAAGGAAGCAAAAATCGGGGAAGGCTAGCCCTAATCTAGTCGCTCGCATCGTGAGAAACTCACACTTTGACTACATATAATAAGCGTAAAAACGGAGAATTATAACATGCTGTCCAAAGGTCTTATTGGAGTCACGATACTGAGCAAACATCACCATGAATGCTGTTCAACTGTAGTTACATGTGCTAGTTTATTTGCTTGTTTTATTGCTGTTTTGATGATTAACGGTCTTATAAAATCCACGACGCTGACTAAACAGTTGTAAATCAAGCCAATCCATGAACATATCCCTGAATACTGTTCTACGATAACCAATTACCTTGTTTATCTACTTGTTGTAACAAATATTGTGTTTATTAGGGACAAATTATATTGAGGAAGCTGCTTTCGTAGAACAGTCCTGTGTATATGCTCCATGGCTGCCTGCTGCCATCACCTAGTCCAATAAATATTATATTAAATATATAGTGTATACTAGTATTATAATTGATATTAATGATACACAAAGAAATTAGGACAATACGCTAACGGTATATTTCAATATGCAATGCACTCGTCGGTCAAATTCTGAAGTCTTTAGGTCTAAGCATGCATGCAACTCGTCCCTTACCACTTGTGCCACTTTGAAAGAATCGACGAAGGCTCACTCGGGTTTGACAGGCAGGTCCGTAGAGACTATAGAGCCACGACTCAAGAGGTCTATCAATTTCCGTCTCTTCGTACTTCAGCTGACTGATCGAAAGAGCGCGAAGGTCTTTCTTTGTTATAGCTGACAGCACAATCGAGTGATTAATAACCTTCATTTCACTATAAAGAACCATATTTAGTAAGTTTCAAAGAAATAGGTATCGTTATTTAGTGTGAGGACCAAATAGGTATGTTTAGTGTATTGACCAATTCGGTATATTATAAAACAACGCCATCTATTGAAAAAACGAGAGTTCACACAGGGTACATAAATAGAGATGCATTTGAAATGACGTCAAAGACCCTGATACAGGGGGTTTGGCAGTCTAAAATGGATTCGTAGTCAGGATAGAGCCAAAAAATCTCACGAACAAGGCGTGCACCAACTGTCTGTAGGAATGCGGAAGCACAGTCATCTTGAAAGTGTTCATCTCAAAAGCATGTACTGGGAAATCTCTAGGGCAGACAAAAAACTTCCTCTGGAGATAAACCACTTTAATCGAATATAATGTAAGCTTGAACGCACCTGTAGACTGGTTGCCTACACATCTAAGCTAACAACCCTCCTCTGCAACGTGGATTACACAATTGGTCTTCTGAAGGAAACATTCTGTTGTCATAAAAATGAGTTTGGATCAAGCTTTTGAATCGTGATTTAAGGAAGCTCGCCAGCCATTAAATGCTGGTCACAAACAGACAGCTCAAGTGCTTACGGATGATATA
>SDVV010022584.1:0-12918 GCA_016164225.1 Gammarus roeselii | reverse complement strand
CTGTTACGATTAAGCTGTGGTTACTTTAGTTAAAGAAGATTTGTTTTAACCTTGTTTTAAACTGAGTTGGAGGATAATTTCATCAGATTTGTATATACTATACCGTGTTCGTGTAGACGTATTCCACATCATTTACTGTATGTTTCAGTGATGTAAATCAGTCACATGTCCTGGCAACTTATTCACGTAAGTTGTTTGGTTGGTTACATGCTATTTTTTCTCGTTCGTCATGGTTTTTAATGTATGTTTTGGGTATGGTAGAGAATTGATCTTCTTGCTTTATTATAACTCGAGTGTTTAAGTATATTTCATTCAGTTTTGTATGTTCTTTGTACAGTTTCCATCTTTGATGCAAGGTATTGAGTATTTTATACAATTTTAGGAATATTAGGATATATTAAGTCTGTATCTGTATGTAGAAAATTATTTCAGGTATAATTTAGTTACATGTTGTATATTTTTAGTGTTTTAGATATCTTCCAACATCCTGGTTCAATGTTCGACGTGGATATTATAAATATAGAAGATTCGTTTTGTTACAAACTTGGTCTTGTTGTTAGCTTATTGTGTGTTTATTGTAGGACCATACTTCAATATTTAGGAGGAGTCCCACAGGCAAAAGCTCACTGCGTATATGCCTATTTGTATAATCAGACCGATTGACTATGATGGTTACCCTAGTGTATTACAATTTTTGATGTGAATTAGAGCAGAGTAGAGAATTACGTAGTTATTTTATTTTTGTTGTATGATTTTTCCACGATAATCATAGGAATGTATGTTTAAGAGGTGTAAATCCGTACTGCATATATGTGGAATTTCGTAATTGAACCCTAGCAAGTGTGTAGTTTAACGTTTTAGAAGACGATTTTCTGGATGGATGGGTCCTGATGTAGAGGTGGTTTACATTCTTTGGTTGCCATTTGGAGTTCAACCATGTTCAACGTAAATTTTGTAAATTCTTGTGGATGTCGGTCTTAAGTTCCATGGGTTTGTTAGAGAGGTTATGCGACAAGCTGCTATTTATTGTAGTGGTTTACTTAGGTCGTCAGTGAACAGATGCCTAGATTTTTACGGCCACACTCTTTGAGACTCATATCAGGCCCATTCTTGACAACTGTACCTGTGTATGGATTCTTGGTTATGTCAAGGATGCGACTTTGCTCGGAGCTGTTCAGAGACGATGGAATAAACAGATGCATAGTTTTTCTGAGTCATTGATCCACGACTGGGTGTTACCTTTAATTTTTTTTTAAAGCAGGGATAGCTTGCTGAGATGTCACCTAATAAAGCATTGTAGAGTTCGTTGTTATGACACGGTGGGCTTTGATTTGTTCTACTAGAGACATAGTAATTTAGCTGGTTATGTAATTTGTTATAGATTGAACAGGTATCGTAGTGAAAATAACATTATTCTTATGAACGAAGTGTTTGTTTTACTGTCAGATATTTTCGGTATGACTTAAATGTTAGTGTACAATCTCAGTCCTGTTTCAGATCACCTTAGGAGTAAAAGTGCAGGATTATTTCAATTAATTACAAGATCGGTAATGTATATCGGCATCACGTATTGATCGACCATACACCTTTCGATATTGGAGTATGATTTATCATCTGGGTGTGGTAGGATACACTGTATATAATAGTTAATCATTGTCTGTTAGGGTAGAGTAGAGAATCTTATTTAGCCGTTTTATAGTTGTTGTTGTATGTTTTGATTGGTTATCATAGGAATATATCTGCATTAGGTATAAATTCGCCTAATATCTCGGAATTTTGGGTATAAAATACTCTTAATTGGATGTAATGATCCAAAATTTGGTATGTTTCACCTCTCGACATTGGATTTGGATCCGGTTCCATGTCGTCTTGGAGAACTAATCGACCGGATTTGTGTTGAGTGTTGGTGGTAAAATTCTTCAATAATTTAATGTACATCTCATTTATGTTATATGCTCGCATGTCTTTACTAGATGCCTATTCCCGCATGTCATACTTTTATAAATGTTTGTGATCCGCTTGCAGTTCCTAACCTAATCTATTCTAACCGAGAATTATGTATTGTCGATTGAGATTTCCGGCTTATGTATGATTTTTTTTTATTGTTTTAGGATTTATGCATGACAATTATCTCTACTTGATTTTACATTTTGATCTATCCTATGCAGTTTTGATACACACTTCCAATTTTGATCCAGCAAATTTCATCCAATTTTCATACGTAAATTACATCGTTTGTTTGATTGTTTTAGCTATTTTCATGTGATTCTTGATTTTTTTTTACATAAATATACATCACTTTCACTTATGTTATTCACAGCTATCAAATACCTAACCTAACCTAACCTTATGTATGGTATTCAGTCTTTGATGTATACATATGAAGCCCTCCACACGTCTCTAAATATCACATCAACATAAACGTTATTTATTTCGTTGTCACTCACGACCCATATTAGTTTGCAGAGAGGCCTCATTTTCAAACTTAGATGGATTGAATGTTACAAGTATTTCATATTTGTTTCCAGCTTCGTACAATCGGATTCATGGACTCACACTAGGTTAACCTAATTTACTTCAATAGCTCCTGTCACTACATCCTTTGACGACTTGCACCTCTGATTTGCCTTTTCTTTCCTATAATTTTCATTTTCTTGACGATGATTTCGTTTCAGATGTCGACACACATTACTCGTTGATTTATGTTTATTCAATTTTATTTCTTTTTTGCACAGATAACAGACCCCCGTTACCCCATCACTTTCGAACAAACGGTGTCTCATGCTATATCCCATTCTTCCACAACAGACCCACAAACTTGTCTGAGCAAGATCTGATCGGACTCTGATTTATATTCTACCAATCTGTATCACAACTAGATCATTCACCCCCCAAAAAAGGTTATCGCAATGTTTAAATTTGTCACGAGCGACATTTTGAGCTTCGTTTCGTACCGTGAAGCACATTCTTCTACTGATTTCGACAATTCGATGGCACCTCCGACTAACTGACTTGATGTATTTTATTGCAATTCATTGCTTAACCTTTGAGTTTAGGATAATATAAACATTTCATAAAGGATTTCCATGGCCTATTATTAGTTTTATTGGCATTATTTACAGACCTTGCTGACCTTATCAATGACATCTACCTTGGTTTTTGATTTGAAACAGCATGGCTCGTATATCCAACCATATCCATCATCACTATATTTCAGTGTTCTCTCAAAATCCTTCATGTACTCCATCATATCTTTGATGCAAATACCGAAGGCTGTTCCATTCCCATGAGTTCACAACTGTATTGTTGCTTCTTCTTGACCTTTCATTATTCGAAACTTCTCCAATTCAAAGTCATTCTGATCTTCATCATTGAGAAATTTTGCATATAATCCAGATTTTCTTTTGTTCCTAGGTACACTTTGTTTTTCCACTGCCTCAGCTTTATTACGGTCATGATGATGATTTTCCACTAGGATCATATCAATTTCGAGATTTGCTTTCTTATTTCTCCTAAACTTTGTTACATCCGACTATAACGCGTCGACAATAGATACAAAAAGCCGACTTCCTTTTTCTTTCATCCATTTATGAATGATATCTCCCACTCTTTTGATTCTTGTTTTACCCATTCTGAGATACCTGATATTTTCAAAATCAATATACCTTCGAACCAAGCCAAATCATCAACGGAGATTTTTTCATCCAACACTCGTAAACAAATTTTTGAGACGTGAACATTCATTCTATTTATTCTAAGACGAAACGTCCGTCTCCGTCTCCGCTTGTTCTCCACGTAACACTGACTCCAATTTCGGCATGCAGCTAGCTATTATAATGCGATTACATGTATTTTTTGCAGAACATTAGGCCTTGGTAATCAACTGTGTATGCATGTATATATATATATGTACGTATGTATGTATGTATGTATGTATGTATGTACGTGTATAGGGGTGTGTACGTATGTGCATGTGTATGTTCAAGCTTATGATCGTGTACATGAGTTAAAAAGAAATATAACAAAATTTCAATTTCAATACAATTTTAAAATTCAAAATTTCAATAAAATTTCACAATTTTCGACGCCCGGACAAAGCCAAGTCGGTCCATTGAATTGATAACTTAGCTACTAAAAAGAGAGGTCCGGGTGTTGAAAAATTTGAAATTTTATTAAAATTTTGAATTTTAAAATTGTATTGAATTTTGAATTTTGTTATAATTTTTTTAAACTCATGTACACGTACATCCCTATACACGTACATACATACATACACAGTTGATGGCCAAGGCGAGTGATGATAGGCCTAATGTTTTGCAAAAAAATCATTCAAAGAACAAGTCAGTTAGGGCACTATTTACTATCGACACAGCTCGTCTATAGGGTAGAGAGAATTTAAATGCAATCCGTTCATAAGGGACAACAAAAGTAATATATCAGCAGGTAACCCACAGCGTGCTACCAAATCAAGTCCCTGCGAGTTAAGAAATTTGTTTCTACAAAAATCGTGGAAATACCAAATGTTCTTATATCTGTCCTCCAGACACATGTCTGAAATGTTCGCTGAATTTAAATTCAAGTTGCTCAATGCGTATTTTTGCGCACGATACCTCATTTCTTCGTCGAAATAAATTCTTGCTAAGTTGTTGTACTGTCATTATTGTTCATATTATCATAAGCTATCACCTCAAGGAAACGAGTCTTTTAACATATCCAGAGATGAGAATACCGAGATCAATGAAGGCATCTGCTCAATAGAATATGCTGACTGAGATAACAATGTCCCGTGTAGTGTTTTGTACTATCAGGATTGATGCAGGGTAAATTTGGGACCACTTTCCCGGCGTTGCTCACTATGTGCTGGCACTTGGTAGACGCGATCCCCGCATGTTTGAACGATCATTTGCTACTCTATGATGTATTTGTTAATCGTCATATGTACTACTTGTGAGTGCTAGTGGGGTACTGTGATTCTTTGTATGTTGTCATGGTGCGGAACAGCATATCCTTTTCTAATTTATTAATTAAGAGCTTGCAATGTTTCACTCAGTCAGAAACATACCATTATGCCTTGTAGATATTTTATACACGATCATCCACGATTTTGTTTTTATGAGCAACTAAACGAAAGTCCAGACAAGAACGTTTTCTTGTTGTCCAATTTCTGAAAAGAAGCGTGGGTTCCGTTTTGCATTCGTTACTGGAAGGCATTTTTGTGATAGTGTAACTCAACTATAAATACCTCTTCTTATGATAGCATAACGCAGATAAGTCCGGACCATAAGCAGGAGGGTGACTTCTAAGTGCATGTCTCAAAGTACTTGTCTCTCAGATGCTTTCATCGGGTGTGAGAGTTCGAATGCACTTATTTGTTTATTAAACCCGTGTCTACTTATTTCTCTCTTAATTAGAATGAGACGAGGAAAGGAACACTTCTACCTCAGGGCAATCAATGTAAGGCTGACCATGACGTCGTTCAATGTGTAATTACCATCAGCAATCATAAAGGCGATTAATTGCCAACCTGTTGAAAGTCCTTTATTAAAGAGACTATCAGTCAGATAACAGGCCCACTGATTTCTGCAACATAAAAATGATCGCTGTATCGGCCGTGCTGTAGCCCTGTCATCAATGTTCGTGAAATACTGGGTCTAGAAATCATTTAATTCCACTCTGGTTAAATACATCTCTTGATAATCGGGTAAAGTATTTTAGAGCGCATCTCGATAAAGTATCATGTCAATACTGCCTCTTTGACATCGGATTTTTGAATCTTATTATCATAATATATTCGTGCTACCTCATGTCCGGCTTTGCTCAAAACATTGAGGAGCATCGACATTTTAACAATGTCTCCAATTCTGTCTGCGTCCAATACATAATATAAACATATTTACCTAACGTACACACTAAACGGCCCTACCGTTAGTCAGTGAAGGACTTGTGCACTGCTGCACTGCAAGCCGCTCTGCTCTAGTAAGCATTTGAGGCGAGGGACGACAAGGTTGTGCACTGCTGCACTGCAAGCCGCTCTGCTCTAGTAAGCATTTGAGGCGAGGGACGACAAGGTTGTGCACTGCTGCACTGCAAGCCGCTCTGCTCTAGTAAGCATTTGAGGCGAGGGACGACAAGGTTCGGTGAAAGTTGCTTTTGGTAACAAGTATTGAGTGTGGATGTCCAGGCAAATAACGATGAGGTACCAAGCAGCCTCACGCGTCCTTATTTTGCACCATGACCGCAACGAAGAGCTGTATCATGTACATTCAATTGTGAGCAAGAAATGAAGTAAACTGATTTTCCATGTGTGTTCAAACAACTTGATAATTTTCATGAAATAGAATGGGTAAATTTGTTATTGCACCAATCAGATTATTCACAATTTTTTGCCCTATTCGTAATGCATGGTCAGTAACCACAGCATTTAACAAAACGCTTGTTAACGATAGAATGATGCAGAACAGTTATTTCCACCGCATAAACTCTTCTTTGCAGCGGTGTTCACAGCTACTTGAGCACTTAATGCCACCTAAGCAAGCCGTGAGACTTACCGTTGACCTGAGCGACTGGATACTTGGCAGAACGACTGAGTATCCAGATCCACATCTGTGTATTTAAACATGCATGTGTGTGTGTGTGTGTGTGTGTGTGTGTGTGTGTGTGTGTGTGTGTGTGTGTGAGGGTGTGCGTATATGTGTGTGTGAGTGTGTGTGCATCGGAGTATATCTAATTATTTATAGGCAATTCGTAATCCGTGTTCGTCATCTGTGTGTGTGTGCATCTGAGTGTGTATGCATCTGTGTGTTTGGAATCGTTAAGAGGTGACTCTTCATCAGTGTGCGTCGCGTGGACTGCAGCACTGCAATGTTGCTGTATTCAAGTAAGCAAGAAGAAGCCAACACTGGTGGAGGTCCGTTGGATGCTGTACTCGGTTTGTGTATACGAAAGAAAACTCAAAAAGTCCCAAGACCAATGTAACGCAGCTAGTGCACGACACTCCTTTTGCGTGATGACCGCTTCAGAGACCCGTATAATGATCATGCCTTGGAATATGAGATATATATTTTTTAATTGAGCGTCACTTACAAGTTGAAGGAAGGAAGTGGATGTCTCTTAACTTGCTCGCTCCATAACTGGATAGGGGAGTATTATTTTCTTAAGGCGGCGTGCCGGTAGATTTTAGGAGATTATTCTACGCATTGTTAGCAAGCGGGCAACATGGTCTACGAATAGCTAACTTTGATGGTTTAAGAGAGTTATGGCGTCAGCAAATATAACCCTCGGATCGGAAGTCAATCAATTGCTAATCAATCTCTTGACTAAGCATATCCCAAGCAAAATCATGCGAAGATCCGTCATTCAGTCAAGTACTAGAAAGGAGCATTGTAGCACCTTTTGTCGCTAAAAAATCAAAGCACTCAACAAGACAAGAAACACCCACATGACGACGCTGCTAAAAAATGAATTCATACTTGTCAGAAGAGTTGCTAAAGAAGATCCTGAAACGTGAAAAGAAAGATTACGATGATGAAATTTCGGTCAACGTCAAAACTAATCCGAAAACATTTTTATGTTGTATTCTAAGCAAAAAAATTGAGTTCTGCTATAGGTTCTCTTGAGAACGTTTTTGGTGATCTAGAGACGGGCGAGACCAATACGTTTGCTCTATATTTACGTTAGAGAACTCGGAGCCGTGCTCTACTCACGATATCATAACGGAAAGACGAATTGAAGCTCCCCGCACAGTGAACTTTTCCATTCCTACAGTTATTAAATATATTGACGAATTAAAATCGCAAAATCTATAGGTCCAGACCAAACTCATTCCAGAATACTGAAAGAGACGAATAACGAAATCGACGAACATCTATCAAATATTTTCACTCAATCTCTCACAAATGGCACATGCCCCTCCCAATGGCAGGAGGCCACCAATAACCCAATTTTTAAACAAAGGACAAAGAGTCTCCTGGCAAATTACCATCCAATTAGTCTCGCCTCAGCCATTGGCAAATTGAACGAGAGATTGATTGCAGGTAGAACTACAATTTTTTAAAAATCAAACAACTCGATAGGGGACCTTCAGCATGGCTTTATACGCAATCGTTCCTGTTTTACGAACCTGCTGCTTTTGTATTGAATACAATTGAAATTCATGACGTGAAATCTCCCAACGATATTATTTACTTTGACATTCAAAAGGCTTTCGATAAAATTCTTCACACACGCTTAGTTAATAAATAGCAAAACATTGGTATTCAAGACAAGTTAAATAACTGGATAAAATGCTGACCCACGGACATACGGTAGTGAGTCGTACTTGACGTAACTTCCTCCAATTCGGATAAGGCTACAAGCGGCGTGCTCCAAGGATCCGTGTTAGGTCCAGTTCTCTTCATAATATTCATAAACGATCTTAATAGCAACGTACTCTCAAACATCAGCAAGTTTACAGATGAAACAAGGGTAGGAAGAAACGTGCAAACTAAAAATGAATTTGAGCAGATCACATTAGGCTTGAACAAAATGTTGATTGGTCAGAGAAGTGGCAAATGAAATTCAATGTCTACAAATGTTAAGCAATGCACATTGGTCATCTTAACCCCAAGCATGAATATTCAATGTCTGGAAAGAAATTTATTTCTGTCACCGAAGAGAGAGATCTAGGTGTCATCATTAGTAGCGACTTAAAACGCAGCAAACAATGTAACGATGCTGTCAAAAAAGGAAATAAAATGTTAGGCATGATATCCTGCGCTATCGCGTACAAGAGCCGACACAGTATTATTAAGATCTGCGTAGTGCAACCGTAGTGCAACCGAACTTATCCCTTTGCTGTGCAATAAATCGTACAAAGACAGACAACATGAACTCAATCTTTATTCGTTGGAGAAGGGTCGAATCAGAGGTTATACGATCGAGCTGCAGCTGATAATGAAGGGTAAGGTAATCGAAAAATAATCGAGGGGCGATGGAGTGACCGGGAATAATGAATTAAAAATTGTGGGTAAGCGTTCCACACGCGACATCGGACAAAATATTTTCACGTATAGAATTATTGATGATCGGACAAACTCCTAGTGGAAGTTGTAAAGAGCGATACAATCGGAACTTTCGGTTCACTGTTCGACAAATTCTACCAAAGTCGCCGCTTCTCTGCCCTCAGCTATAGCACGCTCACCAATGTATTAGTTAAAAAGGTGTCCGGCATCGATACCCGTAAGGCTGAAATAGTGCTCGGCATTGGCCCTCGCACGATGTGAAAGGGGGAGTATGGTACGAAATCAAAATGTATACTGTGACGTACACCCTGGTTCAGTTTGATACGGTGGGGTAGTGGCTCCGTGACGTTATGTTGCGTGCGGCTGGATATATTTGCTGGCTAGGTTGCGAGCATATTGTTGGAACCTTCCTACCCAACCTAGTCTAACTTGGAGCACGTATTCCTAACCCGCGGGGCAAAAGTACGTGTTTCTAACCTGCTAGGCAAACGTACGTAGTTCTAACCCGCGGGGCAAACGTACGAATATATTAATAATATATTGACTACCCCATGGTATCCAACTACCCCACCATATCTACTATGGTATCCGAAAGGATCTCGCATCTAACGGGAAACGGGTCCGGCATTGGTACCTGCGTTGGTACGGTGTCAAGCAATGACACCGGTCAGCTATTTTTTATCGAGGAATAAATATGTGACAATCTTAGATCAGCATCGTGGGTCGGTGGTTTTCTCTTAAGGTGCGGATTTGAGTCGTTTCGACTGTTATTGTTAAATGCTATTTCCTACTGTAACCTTTCCCTTTTCTGATCTTTTAAAACAGAAAATATACAGAAACATGATGCTTTCTTAGACGTTGTCTTTCAGAACTAACCTTCTTACTATCAAAAGGCGACCTAGTGCATGCCAATAGGCCTGTTGTTGTCTTCTTACACAAGTAAACACATGTAAGCGAATCGTGCAAGAACGCCCGTAATCTAGTAGCAAGATCGCCTAGAATCTAGGGGCACGATCGACCGTAATCTAGGTGCAAGATCTCCCTCAATCTCGGTGACCGATCGCTCGTAATCAATGTGCAAGATCGCCCGTAATCTTGGTGCACGATCGCCCGTAATCAATGTGCAAGATCGCCCGTAATCTTGGTGCAAGATCGCCCGTAATCAATGTGCAAGATCGCCCGTAATCTTGGTGCACGATCGCCCGTAATCAAGGTGCAAGATCGCCTGTAATTTTGGTGCACGATCGCCCGTAATCAAGGTGCAAGATCGCCTGTAATCTTGGTGCAAGATCGCCTGCAATCTAGTTGCACGATTGCCCGTAATCAAGGTGCAAGATCACCTGTAAACTTGGTGCACAATCGTCCGTAATCAAGGTGCAAGATCGCCCGTAATCTTGGTGCACGATCGCCCGTTTTCAAGGTGTCAGATCACCCGTAATCTTGGTGCACGATCGACCGTAATCAATGTGCAAGATTGCCCGTAATCTTGGTGCACGATCGCCCGTATTCAAGGTGCAAGATCGCCTGTAATCCTGGTGCACGATCGCCCGTAATCAAAGCGCAAGATCGCCTGTAATCTTGGTGCACGATCGCCCGTAATCAAGGTGCAAGATCGCCTGTAATCCTGGTGCAGCAGCATTGTTGTCGACAAATTGAGCTGACTATTTGTAGCCATCTGACGATAATTAGACAGTGACGGGAACGGCGAGAGTTTATTTTAGCAGGAGGCCAGCTGCGTGTCTGGCAATCAGAGACTGGACATGCCATCGATGACCTGTCGGTATTTGAGGGGTGCACCGTGTCTTCATCTTGCTGGAGCGGGCGAATCCGTTACAATTACAATTGAGAGGTATATTGAGATTCTGAAAAGTAATTTTAGATGCAGGACATCAGAGCTGCGGTTCCAACATGAGGTGGCCCGGTGAACACCTCACAAGATGTAATTGTATTTGTTTGTATTTGTATTTGCTCCCATGTTCCACCGGAGTCCCAACTCGGAGTTAATGCAGTCTCCCCCGTAGGGCGGTCAAAAGATGTAATGGACTGGTAAACCACATTTTTTTTTGACGAATTCTTTCCCTACAGGAGTGAATTGCCATGACCACCAAGGTCGCAAGAACCTTGCATTTGAATCCAAGCCTGCAGCTCCTGATGGACTCATGAAAGAATGGAATAAAGTCCTCGCTTTGATCAACAGAAAAATGTACGTGAAAGCTGTCGCGAGCTTTAGTCGTTGAATAAAGAAGTTTATGGCTGCTAAATGTGGTGGTCATTTTGGAGGTCAACTGTATTTAAAATTAAAACTAGATATCTTTTAATTTCGAATCAGCTTTGTTTCAATTTCCTATCTCATATACGAAAAAGTTGTTGCGATTTTGAAATGTATACACTTTTCGTCACCCCTCCTGAATATCACATACAACTAGGAAATATGCCATGGAACTCACCAGTGTCCATCGTGTGTTAGCGATAGAATAGTCCGGATAATTTATTTCAACCTCAAAAACTATTATTTTCAGTGGTGTTCGCAACTATTTGAACCCTTAATTCCACCTAAGCAAGTTGTGAGACTTACCGTCGACCAGAGCTTCTCGATGTCGGCAGAGTACCCGATGGCCTCTACATTATATACATTTGCATGTTGATTCATGTGTTGTCAGCATCGGTGACCTCTACATTATATACATCTGCATGTTGATTCATGTGTTGTCAGCATCGGTGTCCTAATAAGTTATATAGGCAAGTCAACTCAGTGTTCGTCGACTGTTCGAGTATGCACCTGTGTGTTTCGAATCATCAATAGGAAACTCGTCATCAGTATTCGTCGACTTTTCGAGTATGCACCTGTGTGTTTCGAATCATCAATAGGAAACTCGTCATCAGTGTTCGTCGTGCGGACTGCAGCACTGCAATGCTGCGGTGTTCAAGTAATCAAGAAGAAGTAGGCACTGACGGAGGTCCATTGTATGCTGCACTCGGTTCGTGTCTATGATTCAGAACCAAAGAGGGTAACAGAGAAACTTATCGCAGCTGCAACACGACACTCCTTTTGTAAGATGACCGCACCAGTGACCTGCTTAATGACCAGGAATCTCAATAGGCGATAGCACATTGTTTTTGATTCAGCGTCACATAAAAGATGAAGGAAGTAGGAGGACGGCCATTAACCTGCTCCCCCATAGCATGATAGGGGGATTTTAATTTTCTTAGATGACGGGTTGGGGTCTAAGAGGTGATCAGACATGATCTTAGAGGCGACATGATCTTCTCTTCGAGAAGATCGTCCGTAATTCAGGTGCAGCCTCAATATAGTCGGCATAATAGCTTGGCCATCTGTGACCATCTGACGATGATTAGGCGGTGGAGGACGCGCCAAGAGAGGCGTTTTAGCAGGAGGCCATCTGTCTGCGGATCGGTGTTTCATCGATGGCACGCTGTAGTCTGGCTGAGTGTGGCCCACAGAAGATGGTAATTGAGGAATATCCACTGACACTGAGAACCGATGGGCTTCATTGAAACTTTCCAGGAGTCTAGCCCTTTTGGACGGTGGTTCGTTAAACAAAAAACAAAAAGAACAAGCCACTCTTGGGCAATAAATAAAAACATTCAAATCAGATCTGAAGCTTAATTTGAATCATCGCAATTATAACAAAAAAATTATAAGGTAACAATTTAGCGACATTGTCTCCAGAATGGAAGGTCACAGAGATGTAATTTTTCTTCTAGCATTCTTCTCGTAAGTAGCAATTGATTTACCAACTTCAACAAAATCTGACAAATTCCCCAAAACACTGTATAGAAGTGGTTAACTTGATTTGGCACAATCCGCCTGTGCATACATGCATTACATGAAACATATAGAATGCTTTCAGATTAGCTATATTACAATAGGGCCTACAAAATGTACACAAAGCTACCT
>SDVV010022583.1:0-12918 GCA_016164225.1 Gammarus roeselii | reverse complement strand
TGCATATATATATATATGTATATCACAAGGCGCTACCCTGACTTGCGATCGAAGGGAATGAAGCAAATTGCCAAATAACTAACACTACAAACATTCATCAAATGTCTTGGGTAGAGTGTTAGCTATTTTAACCCTTAATATGCATGGCGCCGCACGGTGACAATATACATCCCATGCTTGATAAAAATTAAGTATCTATTGGGAAGGTATAATCTTCACCCAGTCATATCACATTAGGTGTTCGTGTTTAATACCAATCACATTGACTTAAATTTGAATTTGCCATTTCATCTAACTGTTATACATTCGTTTACTGTGCTTGGAAACTGTTCATTTACACCTGTCCAAACACACGTAAACTGCTCAACGTCCAATAAGTATTTGTATTGCCTTCTATTGTATTTTGTGTCACTTCTCAGAGTTTATACCCAGAAACCGATTCATGGTTTGTTATATAATGTATGAATATTATAATCAAAGCTTGATCACACCTGCGTGCAGGTAATTAGAAGCGAAAATATATACAGGGCTTTTACAGTAAGCAATTAAGGATGTACAATTCCCATTTCATTGGTCAATAATTAACAATAATGAATCAAAATGAGAATTCTATTTACCTAATGGAAACGAATAACAATAGCACCAGATGGCACATGATGCCAAACATCGTCAGTAACAGCTAAACGGTCTGATTTATATACAGTATTTATAAAATAGATACTTCCATGGATCAGTTGATCAGTCCCAGAACTTTCTTTGATGAATTCAGCTCAATAAAGCAACATGCGCAGATTGGTCAATTTCGTTAAGAAATAATCACTTTGAAGTAACCCAACAATGGTCAGATCATGGTACAGCGTGTATGCTATACTCCAATAATTGGGGTCAAGGAAGTCCACATCTGTTACAAGGGAGGAAAATGGAAAGGTTTTCCCAGGTACAATTAACCTTGATGTCGCATCGTTGAGCGGCGCGACCTCAGCAAATGGCACAGCGATTGCTCTCTCGGCTCCATTAACTCAGAACACTCGATTGCACGACTGCCTTGGGAGGCATTTAGTCAGTAACATACTCTGCGTAAGACTTGTGACTGCAGGTGCTGCTCTTCCAGAAAACTGTATTCCCAATATGATAACTTTCAGTACACGCAGTTCAAAAAACATCTACGATACAAAATATTTTTGCAGGAAAATTCGAAAAACCCTTCCCACAAGCATATATGATCGAAATGTGTGATGCTAAGGATCAACATTCCTCAACAATTCGCTTACATGGCTTTGGATACATTGGATACAAGTCTATATCGATTTTATAAGGCAATCGTTCAACTAAATTCAGGTACACAAAGCCTTCATTCGGAAAAAAACACAATGAGAAATAATTTGATAGAAATTAGTGATTTTCTTGACCGAATGAATATAATACTTATCTTTGTAGAACATTGAGATGAGAAGAAAACACAATAAGAAAGAGTTTTGCATGCACTTATAATACAAAGTTTCATCATGAATATTTGATTGAAATTAGTGATTTTATTGACCGAATAAATATAAACTTATCTTTGTAGAACTTTTAGATGAGAACTCGATCATAGTGATATGTAGAACATGTAACTATTTGTTCCAACTATGTATATAAGATACCTATTCGATGTCAAGCGATATTTTTTTCATCACTATAATCGACCCAAAGTTGATTTACCATCAATCACGAGGTAGATATTTCGGGACCTATTTTACGCTGTAGTGTGTGGAAAAAAGTAGTTCGGTCCACATCAAATGCTATTGCTGATATGTTATCGGAGTTATTAAATAATTCTTCCCTAACCGTATGTAATCAGGATAATCTTTCCATCAGTCATGACTTTGTGCTCACATTGTGCGAAATGTATGTGAATGTATTCGACAAATATGCATATGCATATGCCCACGACTGGCATATGCCGTTATTTTGTTTCAACGTACTGCATGGTACATTAGCTGTAGTCCATGCTGGGAAACAATATGCAGTATGATATAGCATATATTCATTCCAGTTCGGCACAAATTCTCCTGAAATCCAAAAGCTCAATCGGCTTGTGCGGAGAGTTTTAGTGCCTCCAACTGTCATGAATCCGTCGTGAGTTCCTTCCTGCCAAGCTCAGTCATGGCCGGTGATAATAACTCAATTTCATTATTCAATTTTCAACAATTTTTTCATCTCATCCGATAAATATCGGTTCCTCGTGGTAGTTTCCCAATATTTTACATCGGGACAGGATTTAAGCCGAGAACCCATTAAGAGGATTGGAGCAGTTTTCTTTGAACCTTTCCTTTGATAGAGGAACTGAGCTAGACAATGCATGAGTCTTTGTTGATCTGGCAATACACGGAGAGACTTTTAATCCTGCGCAAGACTGCAGTGACAGCAGAAGCATAGTATAAATTTAACGACTAAAAACCTTCCGGCATATTACCACGGCTAGTATCATATCGTGGGCACGGCAGCAGCGACAGCAGAAGCATATTATACATTTTACTGCTAAACAAATTCCGCCGTATTACCACGGCTAGAATTATATCGTGGGCCCGACTTGTACGATATCAGGAATATATTATTAATGTTGAGGTTGAGCAATGTCTCCTCAAAATTCAATTATATACAATTGTATTGTGCAAACAATAAATCCGTTGATTCAACTATCCCTGGCTCGTCCAATGTTTTGCATGCTCTTGATTTGTTTGGAATTGGTTCTCTCTGGTATTTCCTGACAAAATATTGCTAAGGTATTGACATATGCCAAAACTTACTTGCTAACTTTCTTGAAATGTATTTGCATCGATTCATTTTACATACACCATCTTTTGTTCACCCGGGTTTTCAATTCCTTTCTGGTTCGCTGCTTGCCAACAAGTAGGGCTTGGAAATTGCTCCCCTCATTGTGTTTGAGTCTGACATTCATGTACGTAAATGAGAGCTTTTGTTTATCACAAACAGATGAATAGCATGGCGCTATTTATGTCGTTTGGTAATCACACTGAATATCAAATAATCCACTGGTCTTCACATGAAACGACGCACAGATTCACATTAAATGTTTTCAGGGAGGAGAAGGAACACGTTCGTCAAATATATTCAGTATCTGCTTTATTCGTGTGAATCCATTATTCATCTGTTTCCATGTATTATCCCTACTCTTCTCTTTGAGGGTAACCCCTTCTCAAAGGCCAAAGGAGGAATCCACTTTAACTGCATTGCATGGAGGGTTGTGTCCTGAATGACCGGTTGTAGTTTACGACGTATGACGGTGTAAGGAGAGTGAGGAAGAGCCGAAAGCATTTGGCCTTCTTTAGTGTGCGGCTTTTGTTTACTTCCAATCTTTTACCGGGCATCAAAGATCTAAATTGATCAATGAGATTGTCTGACTATATACCTAATCAAAAGTTCTACAGAACCTGTTAGCGCTGTGCAAAACTCCAGGTCAGTGCTTCAATTTATATACAAATAAAAATATTTAAAAAAATACTGAAGCCTTTCGCTGGGCCACTTAACTTACGTTGATCGAACAACTAAGTAGCTAAAAAATTGAGATGATAGGTTCATTTGAATGTTTTTGTATATCTTCCAATATTTTATAATTTGACTCTCATTCTATCGCATCATACGTTCTCGTGAAAGATCAATTCTCCCAGAGTAACGTTGACTCAGAGCGGCCCAGCTGGACGTGCCTCTGAGCAATCGTGCTCGTTGGAGCTGGTCTACCTCATGCCGTTATTGTACCGATTCCAGTGAAGGAGATGTTAGTAGTCGAATCGGTACCCCTCAAGCGTGCAGTTGTTTGATTGACATTATATTCTGGAGAATAACCGTACAATGGATCACCTCCAACAAATGCAATTTGTTTAATTAAGAATTTTGTTGAGCATGGAAAGAATCCACAACAAAAGAAAAATTTGGATCGCCTTACATGAATCAAAAAAAGGATACGATTTGTCGAATTCACACTATTGTTACCAATTGATATAAATACATGTAATTATATCAATCAAGTTGATTGATTGATTCCTGGACTTATTATCAATATTGATTTCTAATATTGCTTGAGACACTCTTCTTTAAATTGTCTTTCGTTTCGTTCCAGTTTTCAATGCTTTCATCCAACGAGTTTACTTCATTAAAGATATGAACAAGAGCCGACAGTCTGAGTTTTTCTCACCCAGGATGCAGCGAAAACTTTTAGGAAATTGACCCCGAAAGAAGTTATCTGGCTTTTGTAACAATACAACCTCTTTGCTCTTTTGAATTTAGATGTATCATTGTCTCGACTTAGGAAAAGGTTTCTCATGACACATTTGGAGCGAGACATGATAAAGTAGAGCATGATGAGCGAGATATGATATAGTAGAGCTCAAGGAGCGATGTATGATGAAGTTGAGCATAAGGCGCGAGATATGATAAAGTAGAGCTTAAGGAGCAAGACTAATTTGATCGATTGCTGATTGCATTGAGACAAATCCCGTCTGAAGTGGTTTATCGGTGAGTTTGGTGATGAGGGCTACAGTTATCCTAAAGATTGTTTTTCTTTTATTGGTCTAGATGTTATACCAGCTAGTGCGACTACAATTTTCATTGGCCATTTATTATTGCTTTTACTTCGTACTGCTGTTCGGGGATAAATTTATCGAAATAATTTTCTTGAGGGATGCGGTCACTAATAATGTATTTTCCTGGGTTTCCGGGTAAACAATTGAATTACTTATTTGAAATCGTTTGCGAATCAATGATGACGTCATCATTCATAACAGTTCAATCTTATTACACAGACAATTTTTTCCATGAAGGTCACTAATGATTCCAGACTTAGATGTTATTTCCTTGTAAGGTCTCAATGATATAGTGATTATAGTTTTCAAATGAAATTGTTGTTAGTATAAGCGCATTCATGAATCGTTTAAATTCATTTTTATGTGTGAGGGTACGCCTTCTGAGTCAGAGATACAGTCTGTCCAAGTGTTGTTTTCAAACAAGTAAACCTGGTGTCCTCCGCGAATTCTTAGTTCGTTTGGACAAACTCTTCTTATTAAGAGAGACCTGTGCCCCAAATTGCTCAATTAGAACACTACGGTACTTTGTAATGGTATCATTTGATTTTACTGAAGAAGTTATATCATCAAAGTAGTAAGTTATCAACGCCAGATTACGCTTCTAATGATTTCGGTCCTTCAATTTGCGACTGGTTGCGGTATTCGATAGAATTCGGTTGCTGAAAAAAAAATATGGCAGTGATCGGGGACACTTGAAATGCTCAAGGCTGTATAATTTATATAAAAAACATCGTTGCTGAAAATGTACTCTATCAGATTTGCAGTCTAGCAATTGTACGCGTTGGTTTAGTAAACAAGCCGCGTAATGGAATTATAAAAAGTTACCGACTGAATTCGATCTATGATACTGAAGCTTAGATCGAATGACTTACCAGGGGCTCCATGGTAACTCATTTCTTATTGTAGGAGCTCATTATCACCATAAATATTGCAATTCCTAGCCTGATGAAAGAGAGATTAGGTTTTGGAACAAAAGTCATCTTGTTCTTCCATTGATACTTATGTTATTGTTTGCATTTAGATTGAACCCCGGTCTATCCATTGATTTGTTTATCAACTTGGTTATACATCGTCCTAGCACAGTTGTAGAAAAGGTTCAGTAATTTTGATTGTATGGCGAAAAATTTAAATCCACGCAGGTAAAATTGTTTCTAATGATGTTGAATGGGGAGGGAGATTAAATCCAAGAATTATTCCATGATCGGGACTTTTCATTTAGCTACATCTGCAAATCTGGATCTATTCATGGAGAGAGTATTGCCAAAGCTATTTTCAACATCGTCCATAGCACAATCAAAGAAGTCAATGTTGCTTACTGGTTTCTCCATTTAGAGCACTGAGCTGCTGATTGAAAAGTTCCGAAGGTTGTTCATATAATTTTTATTTACACAAAACTGATGAGATACAGAACCATACGACCCTTGTTTGAAGTTGCAACAAATTGAGTAAAATACTCGACAAGAGAGTTTAATTGGAAAGAGGATAGTCTAGAGCCAAGAAAATTAAATTTGATAGTTGAATGCAAATTAAAATAGAAAAAAATCGTTTAAAGATCTTTTATGCTGTCCTTACTGCTTGCAAGATTGGACAGTACGAAGTCGTTCCTGATTGGCTCAGTCACGACTCATGTTCCTTGAACCAATGTTTCCTGCTCCTGATACACCTACGGCGTCTGGGTTTCTTGACCTACTCATTTGCACCGTTCTCACTGATCAGCCGGGCTGGCGATACCCGCCCGTAGAGGTTGGTATCGCTGCTACCCTCTCCTCCACTGTCGACTGTTGAAGGTATTCAACTGGCTTTGGTTGGCTGTCGTAGTGGCAGTTCACGCTGATCCCTCTCCTTTCTGCTGTATTTGCTCCGCTGCACATGATGCTGCTCGACAAACGGTTGCCGCTGGTGATCCACTTTTTCAAGAATAATTGTCTGTTGTGGCTGATTTGTGGAGTTATTATGTTGATTGATGGGTTATTACACAGGAGACTCAAGTCAAAGTTGTTGGTTCGCTAAAATAAAACTTCTGTTACCACGTCTTCTATTTCGGCTGTCGCTGCTTCGAGTGTTCTTGTTCAGGTGAGTGTTCTCCTATTTATCTGCCCGTTGAATAGGTATTTGTGTATAGACCAGATCTTCAGTTTTGCTTATAAGGTTGTTTACGCCCCTTATATTGTAGTTTATTACTCTCAAACTTCACCAACCTGTTTTGAGCTTTCAGTTTCCTAACTTCATCCGTTTACTTCTGTCATTCAAGGGAGGTCTTTTGAGAGACGTCGTTCTGGATATAGATAATTTCATGCATGAAATTGAATTTCTGGTCTGATCTCAAGATATGATTGTGGCCTTATTCTGTGGTCGTGCCGCAAGAAGAGACAAGGCCGGATTGGACCGGACACACCATGTGTGAGACTCGGCTCGCCAGCGCGGAAGCGTTAAGGGAGCTGCGCTGTGCAGCAGAGTGCACTTTGCTGTGCAGCTGAGTGCTGGATAGTTTTGTCAACAATAACACGGAACTCCTCAACATTTCCTGCATCTCTTTCCTAAGGGTTTATTATCTTAATATTCTTGCCGCATTTTTTTCTCGCGAATAGCCTTCTTCGATGCTTGTGAGTCGTTTCAGCACGTCTACTGTAGACCCTGGCCAGTTTTCCAATTTAGCAATCCGTGGTTGCAAATTTTAAAACACAAAGCCGCTTCCTTGTGCTGTTTCTGCAAGTTAGTGATCGTGCTTTCACTGTCTTCCATCCAAGAAAGGCAGTTTTTAGGCAAGTTTTCCAGCTGAACCATTTATAGTCTTTGCTTTTTTGCTTTTGTTATGGGCATGACTTCACTGAAGAGACTGTTCTTTCACTGGCATTGTTGTTGAGGTGGTAAAGGAGAGAAGTGGCAGGGTTGGGGTGAGGCTTTAGAATAATGGTGATCTTAATGAGGCACAGAACGCACAGCCTTTTGCGGTCAGCGCTCTTTCCTACTCTGGAGGGCAGAGCCGGGCTGGAAAAGACCGCCAACAAATTATTTCCACCCATACAAAGTTCAATAATGTGGCCCTGTTGAGTTTATCATAAACACAGATATGGCGCAACACTTCGTAGCACTGGTAAATATAAAAAATGTTCACAGCCCAAAATAAAATTGGCCGCACAATATGCCTTGTATATAATATGCGATAAATAAAGTAACCTACTCAATTTAGATCAACAATAGGAGGAATCGGGTCACATAACCCCCACGCCTGGCTGTCAGTCGGCTTAATAATCAGGAAGGGATTGAATAGTCACGTTTAAAACCAACACATTTCCATTGCATTCGTTTAATGAAACACAAACGGAAGCAACACATTCTTCTGCATTTGCCTTGCCGAAACGAACAAGCCTATGCCTCCTCGACGAGCGTGTAGGCCTCTTGATTGGCAGGGCTATTCCGAACTGTCGATAGTTGGACGAGCGAGACGTGCCTGGAGACCAATAGCGGCATTGTTGTGTTACTTTTGTCCCCGGAACGCTGAGGCTCTTAGAAACGTACTGCGGTCGGAAGTCGTATAAAGGAGTAAAAATATGTATGCGACAAGATATTCAACATTGCCGAAAGGTCGTGTCTTTATATTTGAAAGACGATTATTAGCTTCCCCGTCTCTGAATAAGGGGGTATCTGTATCCAGAAAATGTTTAATGCAGATAGGAAGCCATGGATAAATGAAGATCTCAGTCATTTTCGCTACAAGTCTTACAACAATAATAAATATTTTTTTGTGTATGCAAATGCCATTCATGTTTTCTTTAGATAACATATGCCAATAATTTTCATGTAGAACAAATTATAAAACATTAAAACTATTATTTTAGTCTCTCTTTTTGTACCTCATTTTATCAAAATTGAAGCAACAATGTTTCTGCTCAGTAGAATAAAGTCTTTGTTTGTAATTCCCACTGGCGAAGTTCAATGATCGGAATGATAGTGTGTTGTAGTTTTCTCTTCCGTGTAATGCACTCATGATTACAGAAAAATAACGTTTCCATTAAGTGTCTAAGGGAAAATTAATGACTACCTTATTGATAGCCTGTTTCGCTTATATATACAGAACAATTGAATCATAGTCGGAAGAAGAAAACTAGAAGTAAGCAAGAGCGTTCAGTTCCACTGAAACCAACACCTTTACTGCAATTCCAAATACCGCTTCTGAAGCAACATAAATTTGAAACATTGAATAGTTATCCAGCATCCGTTGCGACTTATATATCTTATTGGAACACCAGACACCAATAATTGACAATGATACAACGCGAAGAATTCGAGACACGACAGATCGATAGAGGTCGTTTGATCGACGTCTGGGGACACATGGCATCGCATTACGTCACTTCTTTGGGTATTAAAAATATACTTTTCCTACGTTTAACCGGTTCACTTAGCAATATGTTTTGCATAACCTAGCATATCCCAAAAAAAACATTGCTGAAAATTTGGAATAATATACTTTTAAGCGTTCCAGCAGCATTTCCAGATATTACTGAACTTTATTTGAAGCGAAACTTTAATCCGCAGAATTGTGCAACGACTTAAAAAAAACTTGAAGTGCCGCAATTCATTTCTTTGCCCAAATGAAGTGCGATATCAGAGTTATTGAGGGGCAAGGCTGTCACTCAATTGGGGAGAGCCGCACGACAATGATATTTCATTTTGCCAAAGAACTGCACAGACTAATTCATGGTGTTAACGACACCGTTTTTGTATTATATGCCGATAGAAAAATTTGCCGTTTGTAAATCACGAATGTCAAATAATAAATTTAATGAAATAACGGCTGAGATATAATGCTAGTTCAGTTTCAATAAAGATCATTTTTCCTAGCCTCCTACAATGGTTGTTCACTGAAAGATCTTGATCATACTCTTCGATTTTCACCTAATTAATTCATTTGACTATTGCTATCGACACCATTTAAACAATGATAATTATATACACATTGAATTGAAAATAATTAATCCCCCTATACGTAACATACCTCATGCTCGTCTGCAAGGCTCTCGAGTATTTGCCTGTTCACAAAGAGCTTCCATCAGATCATAACCAGACAGAAAGAGAGTAGATCAGATCATAACCAGACGAAACGAGCGTATATCAGATCATGAACAAGCTCAAAAGAGCCTTCATCAGATCATGACCAGGCCCGAAAGAGCGTTCATCACATCATGATCAGACAAAAAGAGCGTACGTCAGATCATGACCAGGTCCATAAGAGCCTTGCTCAGATCCTGACCAGACAAAAAGAGCGTACACCAAATCATGACCAGGACTGAAAGAGCCTTCATCAGATCATGACCAGACAAAAAGAGCGTACATCAGATCATGACCAGGCCCAAAACAGCCTTCATCAGATCATGACCAGAGGAAAAGAGCGTACATCAGATCATGACCAAGCTCAAAAGAGCCTTCATCAAATCATGACCAGGCCTGAAAAAGCCTTCATCAGATCATGACCAGACAAAAAGCGTACGTCAGATCATGACCAGGCCATAAAGCGCCTTGCTTAAGTCCTGACCAGACAGAAAGAGCGTACACCAGATCATGACCAGGCTTAAAAGAGCCTTCATCAGATCATGACCAGACAAAAAGAGCGTACATCATATCATGACCATGCCCAAAACAGCCTGCATCAGATCATGACCAGACAAAAAGAGCGTACATCAGATCATGACCAGGCCCACAAGAGCCTTCATCAGATCATGACCAGGCCTAAAAAAGCCTCCATCAGATCATGACCAGACAAAAAGAGCTTTCATCAGATCATGACCACATAAAAAAAACACCCCTCAACTCTGAATTATAAATGGAGTATATAAGGTCATTCATTGACATTCATTGAAATTAGACTTAATTAGAACTTGCAATTACAGTTCTGTGGAGAGATTATAATCAACTACAACAAAACTGAATCCATTTAAACATCGCTTATGCTAGGTTGAAATAATAATAAATTCATTAACCTAGAGAAGTCCGTAGAATATGAGATAATTTTTTGTCAGTATTCACAAAGAATCAGCAATTTCATCGCATCAAATATGTTAACTCGTTTCACTGAATCATTCTGAGGCAGAATCTCTGTTAAAACCTGAACTTTTTAGATAGTCATACGAAAATTCCATGTTGTCCTTCCATCTCAAGCTCTGATTCTTTATTTATTTCGTTATGTGCTCCGCAAGAATATTGTGCTGATTCGCTGCAAGTGTAAACCAGAAAAGAATTGACAAAGATTCTGCGGTTGTCCTGCGTTGCTAGGAAAGGAAATGGCAGAGCTTCGAGATTGAGAACTGTTTGTTACGACCCGTCCTGGCTGTCACACTGCCTCATTTAGCCGGCGTTTGATGGATACGTTTCAAGTCCTTGTGTGTGTTTCTCAAAAACGTAGAAATAGAAAGAAAAATTCTGAACCAATTCTTGCCAGCAGTAACGGTACAGTTGAGGTAAAACGTATGTTCTACATTCATGGTGGCATTGCCAATTTATTAACGATGCTCATGACACAATTTATTTGTATCCTATTTTCTATAAATAACTAGTTCCAGGTATGCTGTTTCTGACTAATTGTTTGTCGACTGGGAATGAATTATACACAATTTTGACTACATTCAAGATAATAACACTGAACATACGTATAATTGCATTTGCATGAGTTTTGATTCCTGAGTTATGCAGTCCATTGCGTTCATCTCCACGTTTACTTCAATTTGTAGTTATTATTCAAACTTGTATCAGGGGAGTTTGTTTTTACTGACCAGAACAATTCTTATCACACATCGCCCCAGAAAAGAAATGTTCTGAAGTAAGATAATAACGATCTTTCTATTACACAACTTAAACGCAGAAAGTCGAAGTTAATATTATGATCCACAACCTCTTCATATTCCTGAGTGTAGTCACCATAGGGAAGGTGTGTGGGTGAATGTGTTGTCGGATATTGCGGCCGCTCGGAGGGCATTTCGTATCTAAAATATGTTTTAGAGTGAAACATTGTTCACCAAATATCTCAGTTTACCAGAAAAGAATCTGCCTATGAAATATTACCAACTAACAACGATTTAGCGGAACAATACTTTGTGGAAGGGAAGAAAAATTTAAGCATCATTGCTACACAATTCACAACATCATCTCCAACTCCAAGCTCAAAAGTTAATTTTTGATCGAAGTTGGGAAGTTCAAGAGTATTAGCTGTACTTTCCATGGAAAATATATTAGCAGCTCTGTAGTTTTTACTCAAAGAGACGAATCATTTAACGTCGTCATTGAGAGTCAAACGTTCATTCCTGGGAAATGCAATAACATATTCAAAATGACTCAAACTTTGGCAGTTTTGGCAATTGTTTAACTAGTTTCCGAGAGGCTGCAGTAAGTTTCAGACATGTTTTGGTGTTTACAAGTGTTTACAAGTGTATGAAGACAACAACAGGCCTTTTGGCCCAAACTGGGTTGCCTTTTAATAGGAGGAGGTAAGTTCTGAAGTAGAACGATTTCTGTTTTAATAGATCGAGAAAGGAAAAGTTTGTTGAAGGAAATAACATTTAACAATGATTATCGAAACAACTCAAACAAGCACCTGAAGATGAACCACCGACCACATCAACACACACGGTGTTGATATGAGATTGTAAAGTTTCATTCCTCGAAAACCGAATTACAACGAGCAGGTACCAATGCCGGGCACCTTATTTACCGTGCCAGTGCCAGGTCCTGGCACTAATTTAACCGTATGGGTGTCAATGTCGAACACCATTTTTCACGAATATACTGGTGAATGTGCTATAGATGGGAGTTATTTAGCGGAGATTTGGGTAGACTATATCGAGCCGTGATTTAAACGTTTCGATTGTATCGCTGTTCACAACTTCCGCGGGAAGTCTGTTCCAATCTTCGACAACCCTATACGTGAAGAAATTACGCGTGATATCGAGTGTAAAACACTCGCCAACAATTTTGTATCCAATAATCCTGGTCACTCCGTTCGCATCTAAAGTGAAAAGGCTTGCTCTCTCGACGTTTTCCTTACCCTTCATAATCTTCCACACTTCGATCATGTCACCTCTGACTCTACGTTTCTCTAGCGAACAAAGGTTGAGTTCGCGCAGTCTATCTTCGTACAATTTATTGCGCAGCGAAGGGATTAGTTTGGTAGCTCTACGTTGGACCTTCTCTAATTTAATAATGTCTTTTCTGAGGTATGGGGACCAGAATTGGACGGAATACTCAAGGTGCGGTCTAACAAAGGCAGTGTATAACTTGAGAATACTATTTCTGCTCTTGTACGAGATTGTGCGGGATATCATGCCTAACATTTTATTGCCTT
>SDVV010022582.1:0-12919 GCA_016164225.1 Gammarus roeselii | reverse complement strand
GAGAGGGGAGGGTGGAGGAGTGTCTGACCATCTGCTGGTGGAAGGAAGATTAAGAGTGGAGCAGAAGTGGAAGGGCAACAAACGAGTGGGAGGAGGGAGAGAGGTAGTGAAAGTGAGTGGACTGAATGTGAAAAGTAGAGCCGAGGAGTTCCAGCAGGCGTTGAAAGAAGAATATGACAACGTGACAGGAGAGGACCTAAGAGATGTGGAGGAAGAATGGGAGACGTTAAGGGATGCGTTGCTGAGATGTGCGAAGAAGATGTGTGGTGCGGGCCATGTGGGAGGGTGCAGGAGGAAAGGCTACGAGTGGTGGAATGAGAAGGTCAAACTGGCGGTGACACGGAAAAGAGGAGCGTTTAAGGCGTGGTTGCAGGTGAAATCGGATGTGGCTCATGAAAGCTACAAAGAGAGGAGAAACGAGGTGAAGCGGGTGGTGAGGAGAGCCAAAAGGGACGCTGATGCCAGGTGGGGCAGACGGTTGTGCCAGAATTTTGAGAACAAAAAGATGTTCTGGAAAGAGGTGAAGAGGGTGAGAAAGGGATAGACCAGACCGCCCTACGGGGGATTCTGCATAACTTCGCGTTGGGACTCCGATGGAACATGAAAGCAAATAATAAATAAAATAAAGGGAGAGACCGGAAAGGAGGAAGTGGTGAAAGATGAAAACGGCCAGTTGTTGTTGGAAAGTGGTGATGTACGGAAGAGGTGGGTCGAGTATTTTGATGAGTTGTTGAATGTAGAGGATGACAGAGAGGCTGACATTGTTGCTGTGGGTATTGGTGCTCGGATGCCAGTTTTGGGAGAAAGACTTGTTGCGGACATTACCAGGGAAGAGGTGCAGGAGGCGGTGGACGAGATGAAAGCAGGGAAAGCCCCTGGTTTGGATGGCGTTGCAACCGAGTGCTTGAAGAAGGGTGGAGTAACGATTGTCGAATGGTTGGTGAGGTTATTGAACTTGTGTTTTGTGGCAGGCGTGGTATCGAGTGAGTGGCGCAGTGCCTGCATTGTTCCACTACATAAGGGCAAAGGAGATAAAAATGAATGCTGCAACTCGAGAGGTATCAGTCTGTTATGTGTGGTTGGTAAGTTGTACGGGAGTGCTGATCAAAGGAATTAGAGACTGTACGGACTGCGTAATTGGAGAGGAACAGTGTGGCTTTAGGAGTGGTAGAGGGTGTACCGATCAGATTTGTGCAGTGAGACAGGTCTGTGAGAAGTACCTTGCCAAAGGAAAGAATGTGTTCTGGACCTTCATGGATCTGGAGAAGGCATATGACAGGATTGACAGGAAAGCGCTGTGGAGGGTGTTGCGTTTGTATGGAGTGGGCGGACATCTGTTAAAAGCGGTGCAGAGTTTCTATGCTGACAGCCGAGCATGTGTGAGAGTGGGGAGCGAGGTGAGCGATTGTTTCACAGTGAAAGTGGGACTGAGACGAGGCTGCGTGATGTCTCCCTGGCTGCTGTTCAACCTCTATATGGATGGAGTGGTCAGGGAGGTGAACGCGAGTGTGCTGGGTCGTGGCTTGGAACTGTTGGAAGCGAATGGGCGGAGTTGGCAGTTGAGCCAGTTGCTTTTTGCTGATGATACGGCCCTGGTTGCGGATTCGGAGGAGAAGCTATGAAGACTAGTGTCTGAGTTTGGTAGAGTGTGTGAGAGGAGGAAGCTTCGCGTGAACGTCGGTAAGAGTTGAGTAATGAGATGCTCGAGGAATGTCGATGCGAGCAAAATTAGTGTCACCCTAATTGGAGAGCTCATGAAGGAAGTTCAGTGTTCTAAGTAACTGGGCTCCCATGTGGAGATAACTGAACTAGTGGAAACTGAAGTGAAGGCGCGAGTGAAGGAGGGATGTAAAGTGTTGGGTGCACTAAAGAGTGTAATGAGCTGTAGGACGTTGGGGATGGAAGCAAAGAGAGGGCTGTATGAGGGTGTTGTTGTCCCAACTGTGCTCTACGAAGCTGAGGCTTGGGGGGGTGAGAGCAGAGGAGAGAAGAAGGTTGAATGTATTCGAGATGAAATGTTTGAGGAGCATGGCCGGAGTAACGCTGAGAGACCGGATCACCAACGACGTGGTTCGAAACAGAACAGGGATGGTGAAGAAGTTGGAGGAGAGTGGATTCGCGTGTTCTGAGATGGGTCGGGCACATGGAGAGAATGGATGAAGGGAGATAGGTGAAAAGGGTGATGAATGCTGAGGCGAGTGGTCGCAGTCCTAGAGGTAGGCCGAAGTTTGGGTGGATGGATGGTGTGAAGCAAGCGTTGGGAAGGAGAGACATGAATGTGGAGGTGGCGAGAGAGCGTGCAATGAACAGGCGTGAGTGGAGAATGGTTGATTTTGACGCTGCTCTGATGTGCTTTCCCGCTCATGGCACCCCGCTGTCGGGGTGGTCGAGGGGGGGGGGGCCCGGCCCTTATGACACGGCGGGGGTAAGCCAGTGAAAACTGTCGGGTGCTGCTGCTGACGACGGATCCTCGGACTGCACTCGTGACCCAGAGTGTATGTTGAAGGGCTACCGGCCGGACCCTTGAGCACAAAAGGGCTAAGTTGTGTGGGTGTGAGCGTATGAGGGTGTGAGGTGCGCCTTGCTGTCGGCCACCCCTCTTTCTAGGGGATGCGGCCTAGTGTCTGTATCTGTATATCGTATGCTTTTTCCACGTCGAAAAAAATAGAAACCACGTGTTCTTCTCGGACAAATGCCTGTCTAATGTTAGATTCCAGTCTTACAAGGTGGTTCGTCGTAGAGTGGCGCTTGCGGCTGCTACATCATCGGATGTTGTTCAGGCCTGCATGCATATCAAGGTAACCGACAAGGCGCGTATTAATCATTCATTCCATGGTCTTGCCGAGAACGCTGGTAAGAGCGATGGAGCGGTAGTTATGAGGGTCGCCGTGGAATTTCCCGGGTTTGGGTATTGGGATAATTGTAAATTCCCGCCATTGATCGGGAAAAAATGAATTTGAGTACAGAGTGTTGAACACTTTTCAAAAGTGCTCACGGGCGCCATCTGGGAGATTTTTGATCATGTTGATGTGTACCCGGTCTGGCTCGGGTGAAGTTTAACGTGTATGGTCTAGAGCGCTCTGTAGTTCGTGGAGGGAGAAAGGTTTGTTGTAGGCCTTTCCGTTTCTAGAAGTAAAGTCAAGATGTTCGCTTTCTCGCAAGTTCCTCTCCCGTTGGAAAGCAGCCGTGTATTTTGTCGATTGCGAAATCTGGGAAGAAAAAGTTCTGCCTCCGTCAGAAATGATGTTAATAGGTCGCTCGGGTTTCCCCTGAATACGTCGAATTTTTTCCCACACCTGGGAGAGGGGGGTTGTTTCGATTAATAGTATTGACTAATTGAGCCCAGCTTTCACGTTTCTTCTCCACTAGAAGTTTTCGATACAGCAGATGCCCTTTTCCACGCTACTCGGTTCCTGGGGGACCGAGCGCGTCGGTAGGCATGGTATAGCTTTTCACGCTTATCTTTTGCTTCTTGCACCTCTTGGCACCAATGTGGTTTCGGAAAGAAGGTTGAAGGGGCTGCGGCTTGAAATTTTTCGTATAGTTGCGCGACGATTTCGTGCTCCGACATGTTTTCGGGGATGTTGTCCATATCACTCGACGCGATGTGTGCCGAGCATTCCATCCAGCTGGCTTTACGGTAGTTGAATCGAAGTTCTTGTAGAACAGGGTTTCTCGATTGGTTGGTAAGAAGCGATATGATGACTGGGTTATGGTCGCTGTCGTTTGTAGAAGGCAAAACTCCCCAAACGAGTTGGGGTGCCAGAGTGGGGGAGCATATGGATAAATCGATGGCAGTTTCACTTTCGGGGGTGATTCGGGTGGGTTGTCCGTCGTTGAGAAGGACCAGGTTGTGAGTGTTTAGTGTGTTAGCCATTATCACTCCCCTGGGGTCTGTTCTCATGCATCACCATGTTTCATGGTAGCTGTTGAAGTCTCCAAGGAGGAGCACTGGTGAGGGCAGTTGGTTTAGCAATTCGGTCATTAGTGCTTCAGAGAGGTCATGGCTTCTTGACGAGTAGATGGATACCACTGTTACTGGCCTTGAGACGCATATCTTTACGGCGATAGCTCAAAGTTCTGTTCTCAGGGGAAAGCGGAGGTGAGGTACACTTTGGTGGATCATAAGTGCCACTCCGCCGTGAGCAGTCACGTTGGTGTGGCCTTCGCGGCGGTGTATGATATATTGGGGGATTCTGAGGGTAGCGGTCTCACGGAGTTTGATCTCCTGGAGGCCAATCACCAAAGGTTTATGGGGTGCGATAAGGGATAGCAATTCGTCTTTCTTGTTTCCGAGTCCCTGGCAGTTCCACTGGAGTATTTTGGTGGTCATTTTGAAGGCTGTTCGCACTCTGATCTTGATGATCTTGAGTGGTCGCGTGATTTGCTGGAGCTTTTGTGGTGCGCATGTTTTTTAGTTTGCCCAGGGGTTTCGGGTTGGAAGTGTTCACGGGAGTGTCTGCCTTCGGTGAAAGGTGGTCTGCTGTGGTTGCTGCGGCCACGGCTACGAGTGCTCTTGTGGGAAGACGAGGGTGTGTGCTTTTTGGGTTTGCTTTGTGAGCGAGCGCGCTCTTCTTCTGTGGTAGCCTGTTTTATCTGTGTGGGTGGTTGTGTGGAGTGAGAGGTATTTGGGCTAGGTAATATGACTGGTTGTGCGGAGGTCTCGCGTATGAGCTCTGCTTGATAAGAGCTGTCAGCGAGGTCGTGATCGTTCTCGCTGATGGTGTTCGTAAGTCGGGTTTGTTAACGAGGGATTTTGTCCCTCGCAGTGGTTTTCCACGAATGGAGCCACATTTGAGACAGGTGGAGGTAGTTCTGGGTTTTGGTCCTGGCGGGCCGTTATTTGTGTGTTGTTACTGATCGTTTTGCTCAATGGCGCCTGGATATCGGAGGTTTCCTCATCTCTTTGTCGTTTTCATTTTTATAGTAGTGAGTCTTTCTGTGTGGTCGACTGCGGGGGATGCAGTCATCTCGTTGTCCTCCAGGTCTTTGCATAAGTCACTTCTAGAACTGTGCGTCTCTGGTGCGGGGCCGGTCGCTAGGCTGGGTGAGGAAGCACTGCAGCCAGGTAGGAGTGTTGGAGTCTTCTTTCGATGTAGTTCTGATGATGTGTGGATGTCGTTGGGGGAGTTTGGTTGGATTGTCGATTTGACTGCTTTGGCATAATTAAGGAGGTTTGGGTTATCGTCTTTCCAGATTTGGATGGCTTGTTTCCGAGTAACTCTGCGTCCGTTTTGTGTGATTGTTATTTATTTTTGGTCCATGTGTACTGGGCAGTCGCGGTCGCCTGCCTCATGGAAGCATGAGCAGTGGTAGCATTTAGGGTAGCGGGCTGTGCAGTCTTTTCTGTCGTGCTTGCCAGCGCACTTCTTGTAACGTTGGGGTGTATGTGGCTGGCAGTATGCGATGACGTGGCCGTATTCAAGGCATTTTTTGCACAATGGGGCCATGTTGCAACTGGGTAGGTTTTGGTTCTTCCTTGTTCACTCGGGATTACTATGAATTCCGGTGCGTCGTGTCCTGGGAAGGTAATTTGGTATGCAGTAGAACTTGCGTTACGGGATTTTATCCATGTTGCTTGACGGACTTCGGTAACTCCGTTGTCTTCAGCTAGACCTTCAGCGAAAGCACTGAGGTCTGTTGTAGGCGTGTAACGGGAGGTGTATATAATCCGTTTGGTTTCGTTGGAAGACGGATGCATTTCAACTTCAACTTTAAGTTTGTTTACGTGGGTAATCTTTTGTAAAGCGTTACTTTGCTCACGTTCTGTGACGTTAGCCAGATATTTCTTTCCCTGTCGTATTTCTTTCAGTTTTCCTCCTAGTTGTTTGGTGAGTGACTTCATCATTATAAATGGATTAGCTGAAAAGGCAACTTTGTTTGCACCACTTTCGTTGAGCGTTTTGAGGAAGTGGGTGGAAAATGGTGCCGCTCTTATCTCCCGGGTTGGAGGGTCATTTTGGGAAGAGCGCATCGAGACTACAGCCTCTCGTCGCCCGACCCCGTGATCTATCTGGAATTGGAGGATCGCTCTCTCCCTCTCCTCCTCTGGGCAGTCTCTGTGTCCGGTGGGGTGTCTGTCTACTTTGCAATAAAAAACAGTGCTGTTCTTCGGATTGGCATGACTGGGGATCTTCCCGTTTGTCGTGGTCGTCCTGGGAGCAGTATGAGCATCTATGCAAACCGTTACAGTTTCCTCTCGTGTGTCCGTATTTCTGCCATTTAACACATCGCATCGGACGTCTCTCAAATGGTGTTACCTTGGTTTTGGTGGCGCAGAAGGGAATGTCCAGATATTTCGTTGGAGTAGGGCAGTTGAATTTAAGTATTAGGGCTGTGGTAGTCTCTCTTCTTGGTGTGATCTTTGGTGCAATTTTTGTTTCGACAACGCAGTTTTCGTATTGAACGAGTCCAGTGATGTACTCTTCGATTTCCTCCTTCGGGATATTTTCAACGTAGATCAAACCTGAACTTGTAAGAAAGGAAGAAAGTCGGGTGTGGCACAATTTTGCATGGCTTTTCACAGAGTCTAGTTTTGGAGAGAATCGTGTCACTTTGAAGTTTTGTCTTCTCTGCTGGCAAAGCATTCGTCGCCGCTGGTGGTGACGCTCAAGACTGGGCGGCCAGTGAAAGAGCCTAGCTCTTTTCGCCGAGTGTATGGACAAATATCCGGTCTGTCGTTGGCGTCGAACGTGATCTTCAGGCGTTCTGGAAAGGTAGGACTATTGTTGAACAAATTGTGTTCATTGAATGGCGTGTATTGCTTCCTCCTCGCAGCCCTTGGAGCTCGGTTGGGATTTTGGTAAGGTGAAGAGTTGTCGAAGTTGTCGTCATTCGTAGAGGTGGAGGTACTTGTGTAAGTTGCGGGTTCTTTAGTTGGTTCGTTTTTTACTAGTTCGTGGATATGTAGGAAAATGGTCTTAACAAGACCCTCGAGTCTCGTTAGACGGTTGTCAATTGTGCCAGGTTCTGCGGCGAAAACTTCTGCTTCCTGTTCAGAAAGGCCGGTCGCTTGGCTCAGCAGTTTCAATATTTCCTGGACGTTCTTGGTCAACTCGTCGATGCGGCCGTCCCTCCGATCGTCTTCCGCCGAGGTGGCGCTGGTCATCTTGACAAGGCTGATGTTCTTGGCCGTTGGAATCTTTGTCTTTGGTGCTCTGAAGGGGATGCTGGTCCCTCCTAAATGGAGTTTCTTTTACTACCCATTGATCCCTGGTTCGCGCCAGGGGCCAGGGAGGTCAATTAAGAGGCCTCTAGACCGGCTTTACCGAGTTTACTCTAATTTAAATTATTTTAAACAATGCAAGCAAACGTGCGGGTTAAGGTCCTAGCACAAACTAGGAACCAGCCTGTACTATGTAGGGGGTTCTCAGTGAAACGTGGTAAAGGGAACAGTGAAAATTCCAAATTTGTTCAAAATATAGCACCAGACTACAAATCTTCATTATGGGAATGGCTTCCTGTAAGTTTAACGGTGCCATGGCCTGTGTATTGTCTCACCAATCCAAGCACATTCAAACTTGCGATAGACAAGTCCTCATAACTCTTCTAATTACGATTGAAGTCTTACATTTTTCGG
The DNA here is from genome assembly GCA_016164225.1 of Gammarus roeselii. Taxonomy (NCBI): domain Eukaryota; kingdom Metazoa; phylum Arthropoda; class Malacostraca; order Amphipoda; family Gammaridae; genus Gammarus; species Gammarus roeselii. The sequence goes on along the minus strand of SDVV010022582.1, from coordinate 5,340 downwards.
TTAGTAATTCGAGGCGTACTGATACTAATAAATCTTGCTTTCTCAAAATATTCAAAACACATAAATATCTAATTGGGCCAAGTAAAAGTGAAACTTTCAACTAACTTTTAATGGGAAAATATACACTACGCGAATCTGTAGAGACTGTTTGTTCAATCGTAGCACAAATATAAACATCCTCGGCACGCAATAACAAACAATATTCGAACCACATAGTTTACTTTAGTAACAGCCTAATGCCATTCAATATGTTGACTACTCTACTAAGATTACGCTTCGGAGAGAGTTTGAGAGTCTGGTGGAAGAACTGGCACTCTAGGCTTGTTAGGGTTGATGTAGATCACTTCTTTGCTTCCGTCCAGCACTGTGGCGTAGCGAGCAATCGTGAATAAATAATCGCTTAGCCTGCACAAACAAAGGAACAGTTGAGGATTTGAGATGTGCGTCTTAGTAAACTTCTTTGTTGCGTGGAAAAGGCATTCAGATCAAACATTTACTATTCTCCTCACAGAATGTCTTCAGAGTTCATGATACCGAAGTACAAAGTCGCCATTCTCAATAATCGAACGGGGGCACAAAAACCTACGGACGCGCCATTAAGGCCGCTCACTTCCATCCACAGTTCTCACCTGTTGACATACACGAGGATGTCCTGAGGGACGGTGTAGCGTGACCGCAGCGCCACCAATGTCCTCTCCGCCCTCCGGCAGATAGTGCGGGCCACCTGCAGGCCGGCACTGGCTCGGCCCCCACCCTGCGGGACAGTACGACGAGCACTTTTATTTACTTCTCTACTTTAGATTATTATAAAGCACTGAAGTTCTAAATTTATAATTGAGTCTTAGTGAGCTCCCTCGTAGAGATGAAGACTCCTATTTTTGAAACTGCATATAATATCTTGACAGTTTCTGTGACCACAAAGCGTCGGTAAATTTGTGTTTCTCGCAGTATTGATAATTTTTGATAATGAATCTCCTAGATACAGACACTAGGCCAAATCCCCTAGGAAGGGGGTTGGCCGGCGGCGAGATGCACCTCACACTACTCGAATTGATTCAAGCCTCATTTCCACCGGAGCCTCAACGTGAGTCATAACAGGCTCCCCCGTAGGGCTCGACGATCGCGGATTCCAATAGGGTCGCACGCCTCGGCGTGCGAGAAAAACAACGTTGTCTAAGTTAGGACATTTCGAAAATTTCAGTCGTAACAGACGCACGCTGGTGCGCACAAGAAGAAGGTTTAGACGAAACGGATCACCGCTTTCAATCATTTAGAACTTCAAGAATAATTTGTATGCACGCCAGTGCGTACAGGCAGCATCGTCGAGATCGGTACAAGGATTACGGCTACACGGACAAAGTAAGCTCCGACCGCAACGCAACACTATGTTTGCAGCTACGCGGTTTAGTTCAGTTACAGTGAAATTCATTTATTTAGGTAAGATAAAGATTCAGACGAAACGAATACCCGCCTCAACCCCTCAGAACCTCAAGTGTAATATGTACGCCCGCCAGTGCGCGCAGATAGTATCGTTGAAATTGGTACAAGGTCCACGGCTTCACGGATCGGATCAACCGCAACGCACCACAAGGTTTATAGTTACGCGGTAAAGGTCAACAACAGATATTTAGTCTAGTCAGCGCACGCGCGAGCAAGCACGGGCTGAAAAACACGTATTCACAAAATCACGAACAGGAACTCTCGCACAAATACATTAGCATTAACTTAGATGACAAGATTGTGGATTGTTCATCAAGGGCTGAAAAACTGCTCAGATTATTGACAGCACACTTATTGTTCAAGGGGTTAGGGTGAGGAGGGGGCAGAGGTCGCTCGGGTCCTAAAACAGACCGATAGGTCCCGGAGGGTAACCCAAGTCCCCCGGGTCCCTCGAGTCCCCTCGACTCAGCTCGTCTCGGCTTGTCTCGACTCATTTCGGCCATTCTCGACTTGTCGCGCTCAACTTGACTTGTCTCAACATGTTTCGACTAATCTCGACGCACCTTGACTAGCCTCAACGCGGATCTCCCCCTCTGTGCCAGTAATCTGTGGACTGTAATTGCTAATTGTTCTACTTATGAACTTCACATATATGCATTGTTCTGTGTTTAGGTTTTACAGCGTGGGGAGAGGGAAGCAGGAGTCCCAGGATTCAGCGAGGCTTCATGAGGGTCCCAAAGTTTCTCAAGGGTGTCCCAAAGAGCCTCAGAAGGGTCTAAGTGGGCCCCCCAAATCCTCCTGGTCTTCCAAGTACTCCGGGTCAACCGAGTCCCGTGGATCCACGAGTATCCCGTTTCCCCGGGTCACCTAGTCTCAACCAGCCTCAATACATAATAACAGATGCAAAATTATTTACCATGAAAAGAGGGCACAGTAAATAATAGAGCCCAAGAAAGAAGAAATACTAAAATAAAGTGTTAATGATCTATAAAATGGATAATCATCCACCCACCTCACACTCTCATTCTCTCACACACAAACAAACTTACCGTGTTTTGCACTGAGGCTCCGGCCGGGAGACCCCGTAACACATTCTGATTTGATTAAAGCCTAATTTTCACCTCAACTTGATTTGGTTTGAGCCTCATTTCCGCCGGAGCCCCAACGCGAGTCGGAATAGGCTCCTCCGTAGGGCACGAACATCATCGATCCAGGTAGGTTCGACACCTTCGCGTGCGGAAAGATTGATTTTGTCACATGCAAATCAAACATGTTTCGACTGTGGCATATACGCAAGCTGATGCGTACGGAAACGGAAAGTATTAACGCGTATCTTCGTAGACGTATTGCCATTACTTGTCCGTTTTGGGGTGGAGAGACCACCTCGCTCGCTCAGATGTTTAGGGTTTAGACAGCTTCGTATAGTCCAGTATGTTTGCTGGACCAAGCTAAGCTTCGTATAGTCCAGTATGTATGCTAAGCTTTTACCGGTTGGTAAGGTCAGTGAGTAGGCTTTGTAGGTTGCACGGGGGGGTTCAGAAAGGCTCTTCGGGCTGTTGCGAGTGCATTGCAATCTATCAGTAAGTGTTTCACGTTGATTGCCACCTGGTGGCAAAAGAGACATGGTGGCGCATTCGGTCCCATGTCTCCATCCATTAGGTGGTTGTGGGTTATAAACGGGTAACCCGTGCATAAGCGGTTGATGAACACTTGGTCTTTGCAGTTGGAGAACTTAGTTTCCTATTCTCCATCCGAGGGCTTGACTGGAAGCATTTTTTGTTCACTCAGTTGGCCCATGTCGTTCCATCGGGAAGTTATATGGGAGTTGATGATAGGGAACCAGTCCCTGTAATGTATTGCGAGAAATTGTTCTTGATGGGTAGACGCCAGTTAAGCAAACGAATCTGCGAGCTCGTTTCCTCATGCTCCCACGTGTCCGGGGATCCAGCACAATTCGACCGCTTGACCCGCATCGGACATTATAAAGAGATCATGCTGCATTTTACGTATGGCAGGGTGTTCGTAGTACAAAGTTTTGAGCTGAATGAGAGCGCTAAGATTGAGAATACAACGTGTTTGGGAAGGCGGTGTGTTTTTGCAATAGAGATGGCTAGTTTGATCTGATTTGAGCCTCATTTCCACCAGAGCCTCAACGACGAGTTTCAGTGCGTGAAGCTCTGCAGAGAAGACAGAGACCTCATGTGGGAGGGTATCTGAACTTGGTATATCCCCGCACGCAGCGGCGGCTCCCACTCCATTCGCGGTTTTGGAGCAGTCTGTGTATAATATCGGTGCTCTGAATTTTGTTCCTCGAGTAGTCTAGCAATTCCTGTCGGTACGTGATAGTTAAAGTAGTTGCTGTTGGCTATACTTGCAGATCTAGGTTCACTAGTGGTGGGTTGATCATCTATGTTGGTGTAAATTTGAAGGATTCGGCAGTAGAATGTAGGCCAAATAGCCGTACGGTTGATGTTTAGCGAGGTCAGTAGGTTGTCCACGCACAATGAAAACGGTGGGTAAATATTCTTCTTAACCGCGGAGAGACGTTCATCGGAAATGTTAGTGATGTGGGCGAGTGCTGGGTTGTTGATCAGGCTTCTAGACTTAGAATAGTATTGTAGCGAAAGTTCGTCTTGCCTGAGCGGAAGTGGAAGCTGGTTAGCGAAAACGTTAAGATATTCGATGGCAATGGAACGGAACGCGCCGGTTGTGATACGCATTGCGTTATTTACAATGATCCAGAGGGGTTCGAGAGTAGTTTTGGCTGCTGAACCGTAAACAACGGCTACGTAGTCGATGCATGATCGTATTTTTGCTCTGAATAACGTCAAGTCGGTGTCCGAATTTCAGGAATGTTACAGAGAAGGTAAGTCTCGCTGACCTTTTGCAGCGGGTATCTAGGACTTTGAGCCTTGTAGCCGGGGCTTCAGAATCTTGCTACCGTATCCACCGCGTGTCGTAGAAGGCGACTAAAGGGGCGCCCCGTAGCCGGGAGCAGAATCGTGCTACCGTAACCCCTGCGTGTTGTAAAAGGCGACTAAACGGGGCGGAGCGAAGGGGCTAGGAATCCCGTTCTCTGTAAAACCTTTCCTCGAAGACGGCAAGACGAGCAAGGGGAGGAGAGGCACACGCCTCTCCGAACCCTATTGTTCGGGTCGCTGAATGTGCGTGGCTATAGTTCGAATGATGTAAAGAGGAGGGAGATCGGTGAGATGTTTGTGAGGAGGAAGTTTGATGTGTTAGTGCTGAGTGAGACGAAGTTGAAAGATAAGGGTGAATGTGAGTTTGGTGTGGTAAGTGGAAGAAAGTCTGGTGTGGAGGAAGGTAGGGCACGAGAATGTGTGGTCTTGATATTGAGTGATCGGTTGGCTTGTAGCGCTACCGACTGGAAAGATGAGTCCTCAAGATTGATGAGGGTGAAAGTTGAGTTAGGCGTAAAAAGATGGGCATTTGTGAGTGCTTACGGACCTGACAGCAAGAGGAGTCAAGAGTTGAGGGAGCAATTCTGGACTGACCTGAGTAAGTGTATTGAGAGTTTTGGAGGTCATTTCAATGGGGTGACCTTAATGCGCGAGTTGGAGATGTAGTGGTGGAGAATGTGATAGGAAGGTATGGCGTTCCCGGTAGAAATGACAGTGGAGAAAACCTGATAGGTTTTCTCACCTTGGTTTCTCACCTTGGTTGCCCCAAGACCACCCCACACCCCAGCAAGGCCAGAGTGCAGAGCATGACAGGAGGCACAAATGCCACAGCACGCCAGACTGCAAAGGCCGGCAAAACAATGGAGCGGAAAAAACTGGAAATTTGTGCTTTAGGCAACTGATCATACAGCAGTTCTGTTGGTCACAATATAAAACATACACATTCATATATACACACATATACAGATAGACTGAAAAA
>SDVV010022581.1:0-12919 GCA_016164225.1 Gammarus roeselii | reverse complement strand
CATGCATTGCCAACAAGAATAGTATTGGGTGCTTGATGCCAAAAATGGAGTTTGGCGTATTATATTATCTATTGAGTCGAGAGACTTAACTACCTATAACAATATTCTTGCACGACTCAGGTTCATGCTCATGTCATTTGCAATAAACTCCGCCAGACTGTTTTCTATTACAAATTTCAATAACTCTAAACAATATGTTTGGCGGTAAAGTAATAGTCGAAGATGTGTCTGCTTGTGTGAGAGGACACACTGACGAAGACACCGTAGCACATCACGAAGTTACCAAATGAACTACATGTTTTTTTTTAAATACCGTTGCACAAAGATTTTACGCTCGTGCTCTGTCCGATTCTATCCGACGCCTTGATTAAAAACTGACGCATAAAAACCACTAGCAAGAAAACGGCTTGAATCAACTTTTATCATTTTCTGAGGAAGTATGAGACATGAGTTTACGATTGCCGAGTCCTTTGGTGTTATAGAAAATTAGTCCTGCTAATTCACTATATTTTTGGACCAGCAAACCACGGTCACCTCGCTCTTTAGCTGACACGTCGCAATCCCGTACACTCCTTTGGTTGCTTGTGCTTAGGGACTTTCTTAACTCTCGAATACACTTCGTTACCATGTTGAATTGTTGAATACATCCTTATAGACTAAATTCAGGGTACAGTAACGAGACAGGGTAAAACGGATAAATTATCACCTGCCGCTAATTATGCTGCTGATTTTATTAGTGATTTTTACATATGGCAACCTCCGCGTCATCGCTTATGCTTGTGTCACTGGAGCCAACCTGCTATTCGGTGTTTCGACATTTATTTGTGAATTAAAGCCACTGTGGTTCATCATGCCGTGCTGTTCAGTATTCGAGTGTAAGAACCGTGGAACTCAATTAAAATATAAAGTTAAATTTTTTAGGTTTCCTAAATCTCTGACCTTGAGGAAACAGTGGCTGCTGCCTACAGGCCGTAAGAATGTCTTCAATTTAAACAACTCCCGAATGTGCTCAGCTCATTTTGATAAGAGTTTTTTGGAACAGGCCAAAAAAAAAACTTGCTTCCATTTTCATATAACGATAAAAGAATATTGACGCCCGATGCTGTCCCATTAAAAGGGTTACCGCATATGAAGAGGCAAACTGCAGAAGCAAGTAAGTTTTTTGGATCAGTAAACAAAAGAGGCTCATTGAATTTTATTAGAGGACTCATTTCGGTTGAGAATACATTTTGGTTATGTCCCCTCCATCAAGAAATTCTGGTTACACCTCTGGCTAACAGCAAGGGGAGCAGCTGTTGATAGTCATCTAGACAAGTACTGAATTGTCTACCAAGTTATCTATGCAGGCGGCTATGCGCATCATAATTATTATTGTTTTTTAGGCCAGTTCATCATTTCTTAGTATTTCAAGTCAATATATATGGGCGCATCCAAGATGCCATGAAGCATGGACCTGGACCAATGCTTGTTAATCATGACACAGCAAAACCAAATGTGGGACCAAGTCCTACCAACTGCCTTCGTGGTATAGGAGCTTGCTACAACTGTGCAGCAGAAAATATGTTTGAATCATGAATTCACACACACGGAATTGTAAACAGTTATCAAGGTTTTGAAAGAGGAAGTGACTACTAATCACCGACTTAGGTTGTGCTTAAAAAAACAGAATTGCAACCCAACAGAAGGTCTTATATTGATAGGTATGTATAGAGGTACACATACCTATGTATCCATTAAAACATTTATATAATGGAGCTAGAGCTAGAACATTTTACTTACCTGAATAGCCTTCACTACTAATGTATATCTAATGCATTGAGATTTTTCACACTATTTCGGATAATCTGCTGGCGCTTATTGAGGATCCTACAGCTGCCAAGCTGCCACTGAGCCTGAATGTTAGAATATTGGGTATTTTTGGTTAGAGAAACAGTTTGGGCCCATGCGGATGAAGAAATCACTAGGATATTTTCTGGGGGTTGTTATTTAATTCAATGCACTTGCCAACCATCAATGCCCAGCTTATGCAACTGCAATGCATCCATTGATATTTTCGTACAGCACAACATATCCTTTATTGGGTATCTTCTCAATATATGATGCATCTAATCAAGAGAATTTATGCTTCATTTCAGGAGAAACTAATGGCAGGGTCTCAGATAGTGTATCTCTTCTTGTTCATGATCTTTCAATGTTGAGAAATTGCACGTAATATTTTTGGAATTTACTTCTGCAAAGGTGAACAAATATTGGAAAGTTAAGGTTTGTTGATCAGATGGACACTGCTGGCTTCCCTCTGCAGCTAGATTGTGTACAGAGCCAACTAAACCCTCTTATGGTCCTTTGCAATTTATTATTATAAAAAGATCCAGTTGGCATCAATTTCAAAATCCTTTCGATGAAGTGTTTTATCTGAGAAGATTCTTTGCCTAATAGTTTATTGGTGCCTAATAACTTGATTAGATCAATTCTATCAACTGTCTTTGCAACAAATGCACTGCAACTAGGTTACGTGTTACACTCAGAAATAACCAAATCTTAGATGATGAGATTTATTACCACGATTATTGTAATGCAGAGTAAGTGGATGAATGGCTGTCATATGATTATTCCGAATTCCAATATAAACGTTGCACCTCATCCTGCACAACAAAATAGAAATTTTCTACAAAATTGCTAACCATTGGCGATTTGTCAGGCTTCAGAGGAGTTTGGTTTCCTTGTAATAAGTGGAAGTCCTGCATCTTTGTCATGAAGTCTCCCTCTTCATTTACTAGCAGATATTTTTGAAGGGCTCTAGCAGATATTTTTGAATGTTGTATCTCCACATTCTTGACATTTTTTTAGACAGAATTCATGAGATGGAGGATTCAATTGTTGTAGTGTCCAGAGTGTGTCCAGATAGCACCAGGGTGTCCAGTGGTCAACAAGAGTAGTTATAATGATCCCTATTTCCAAATTGGGGTCCTGTTTTTCCAAACAGGACCCTTATTTGCAAATTGGGGTCCCACTTTCCAGAAAAGTCTATGGGTGTTTTCTGCACGCCCTATTGGGCGGTCGCCTAGATGTGTGACTCAGGTGTGAACGGTGGCATTTTTTAAAACGAAGTCATTCTTAGCCACCAAAAAGTCTACGGGTATTTATTACTCGAACATTAACTTATTTAGGGTATTATTCAATAATATAGGTACCGTTGTAATAGGATTTCAACTCGCTTCCGTTGCTTGATCATTATCTAACTTATGCATGTTGACCAAATACGTATTACTGAAATGCGGTATTATGTAGATTCTATGTTATTATAGAGCAGAAACTGAATAAGTGGATTAAATCCAGCCGCTTTTTCCCATTTTTTTTTTGCAGTTACGTCTGTACACATCGTTATTTATGATACAAATAGAAGGCGCTGCAATTATACGTTCGCATATTTTCAGTCTGTATGACTGTGGACATGGAAAATACATGTTCTAGTTTATATTTATTTATTTATTACACGGTTACAATATATATAGGTGCATTTACATCAACATATTAGGAATATTTTCATTAACAAATAATAGTAGATTAAATCCGTCTGTTTTTGTCATTGTTTGTATATATATATATTTTCACAGTTACAGTATATCTACAGTAACACTGTTGGAAGTTACAGTATATCTACAGTATGGCACGGATACAGTATAGGCAACATCCATACAATAGCAGCTAATTGGAACAATACCACTGCCTCGCTAGAGTAGCGGTAGACCTCTATCCATCACTGTCAGACTCAGATGCTAACTCGAGACCCCATCCACTCGAGAGTGCCCTCAAATCACTGGATTTCATCTCAACACGTCAATTTAGGAGCCATTAATCACTCGACATATATAGAAGGCACGACATTCATACGTTTATGCATTTTCAATTCGTATGACTGTGGACAATGAAAATAAATGTTCAAGTTTATATTTGTTTATTTATTACATCGTTACAATACATAGGAACATTTACGTCAACATATTAGGAACATTTTCATAAAAAAAAGTGGATTAAATTATAGCATTTTTTCCCAGTGTTTTTTTTACAGTTATGTCAGCATACAGCGTTAGTTATGAAACAAATAGACAGTGATATCGAAAAGGGTGATAGTGATACCGAAGAGATGTCATCTGAAGAAAACCCTGACAAAGTTGAAAGGAACCAAATTATCGAATGGGACAATAAAACGGTATCAATTATAAGATGCCCAAAATAATATAATAAAATCAATTCTATACATGACTTAATTTCAAAATTGTTGGAAATGAAACATGAAGAGAGAAAATCATGTCTCAAACGGTTGAGTGACAAGAATTCTGTAAATTTCGGTTATCTGCGGGATTAAAGTGAATGGAGATGTCGGCGCCAGCAAGGAAAAGCCTGAAAAGATTCGATGTCATAAACGTGTCTCTATAATTTAAAAATTATCTTCGAGCAGAAGTTCGCTGACGTCTAGATACGAACTTTTGTTTGGAAGGGTAGGTTTCGAAGTAGTGCATACAGTACTCCCAAGGGTATCCATTTATCTAAAATGTGTACTAAGGGCAGCAGTCTGGAACCCCAATAGACCAGAGAACGAAAAACACCCAGATGATAAATCCTACGGCAATATGATGAGCCAACACCTCCAGCCGAGAAATAATGCTTATCATCGATAATGAAACCGCTGAGTGCCTCTGATATCGCCGATCAAAATAAGACCAGGAGGGTAGTTGAAGTCATTACTTACGTTTCGTAATGTTGTTCCCATCGATTTTCGGAGTGACTAGTTATGTTCTCGTATATAGGATAAACCCATGTAATTCCCAGATATATACATGTTGAATCTATTATCACCAAAATATAACTTATAAATTTTTGTTTGCAATACCTTAAATTCAACTCGAATGCCTAGCAATGTAGTTGCAGTTATGCAACATGGCTTGCAATGAATTGCAATACAACGCCTCCTGCCTTGCATTAAAAATACGATAATAACTCCGCAGTCGAAATTGCACTCGGTTACCTAAGGTATTGTAGATATATACATATATGTATCTCATCAGCTTCAATCAGAAAGCAGACGAAATATCGAATGAAATATATATTGGAAGCAATTACTGGTTCCGTAAACTGACGCGTAGAGGTGAACTCTAGCGATTTAAGGGCGGTGTCGTGTGGAGAGGGTCTCGAGATAACGTCAGAGTCAATGACCGTGGATGATGAATTTCTACTACCGCTGATACTGCCACTTGACTGCTGCCTACACTGCCTGCGATGACAGTGTCCTACTGTAGAAAAAAATGTCTGAATGGTTCACCCACTCCAAGTTGGGTTCTACGTGCTTGAAACTCAAGTTAAAACAAAGTTTACAGCTTCTTTCATGACACTCTGAAACCACGCTACGGTGACAACGTCTCGTTTCTCTACTCGGACACAGAATCGTTGATGCACCAGTTCAAAGGTGTGTTCGATATTGAAACCGAAATGCGGCAAGCTCCTCTGGCTGAATACATGGACTTCTCCAACTACCCCAAAAATCATTCCTCGTACGATGAAACAAAAAAAGAACAGCCCCTTGCACGATGCAACAAAGAAAAGATAGCTGAAGCTACTGAAAATCGAATCAGTCAACGACTACCAGAGTAAAATCATATGTTTAAACCAAAGTATTACAGTATGTTCCTCGAATCCGACGCAACAAATTCAGCTACTATGAGTGTCAATTACCAGACACTAGCTAAAATCCGCCATGAACAATACAGAGATTTCCATACCCAAAAAACATACACACACTGTGAGACCATACACAACATGATGATACTGATGTAAACATGGATTTAAATTGGAAGAGACGTTAGCCTGGGGAAGCCGTCTTTGGCGAGTACACGCGTGAATGACGAAAGTACATCCACGTCTTCAGGTTTTATTCTGTAAATGAGCCTATTACGTAAATGTTCCTAAGATGTTAATGATGATGATCCTAAGATGGTATACACCTGCAACCGCTCCTAATATGATGAAAATAGATTCATGTAAATGTTCCTAATACGTTGATGTAAATTTTCTTAATATGTTGTAACCATGCTACTATGTAACTATGTAATAAATAAATAAATATAAGCTTGAACACATATTTTTCATTGCCCACAGACACACGGATTAAACATTCGTTAACGTATAAATGCGCTGCCTTCTATTTGTTTCATAACTAACGCTGTATGCTGACAGAACTGTAAAAAAAACACTGGGAAAAAGCGCTATAATTTAATCCACTTTTTTAATGAAAATGTTCCTAATATGTTGACGTAAATGTTCCTATGTATTGTAACGATGTAATAAATAAACAAATATAAACTTGAACATTTATTTTCATTGTCCACAGTCATACGGATTGAAAATGCGTGAACGTATGAATGTCGTGCCTTCTATATATGTCGAGTGATTAATGGTTCATAAATTGACGTGTTGAGATGAAATCCAGTGATTTGAGGGCACTCTCGAGTGGATGGGGTCTCGAGTTAGCATCTGAGTCTGACAGTGATGGATAGAGGTCTACCGCTACTCTAGCGAGGCAGTGGTATTGTTCCAATTAGCTGCTATTGTATGGATGTTGCCTATACAGTATCCGTGTCATACTGTAGATATACTGTAACTTCCAACAGTGTTACTGTAGATATACTGTAACTGTGAAAATATATATATACAAACAATGACAAAAACAGATGGATTTAATCTACTATTATTTGTTAATGAAAATATTCCTAATATTTTGATGTAAATGCACCTATATATATTGTAACCGTGTAATAAATAAATAAATATAAACTAGAACATGTATTTTCCATGTCCACAGTCATACAAACTGAAAACATGCGAACGTATAATTGCAGCGCCTTCTATTTGTATCATAAATAACGATGTGTACAGACGTATCTGTGGGAAAAAAAAGGGAAAAAGCGGTCGGATTTAATCCACTTATTTAGTTTCTGCTCTATACTAATATATAATCTACATAATACCGCATTTCAGTAATACGTATTTGGTCAACATGCCTTAATTAGATAATGATCAAGCAACGGAAGCAAGTTGAAATCCTATTACAACGGTACTTACATGATTAAATAATACACTAAATAAGTTAATGTTCGAGTAATATACCCGTAGACTTTTTGGTGGCTAGGAATAACTTTGTTTTCAAAAATGCCACCGTTCACACCTGAGTCACACATCTAGGCGACCGCCCAATAGGGCGTGCAGAAAACACCCATAGACTTTTCTGGAAAGTGGGACACCGATTTGCAAATAAGGGTCCTGTTTGGAAAAACAGGACCCCAATTTGGAAAAAGGGATCATTATAACTACTCTTGTTGCCCACTGGACACCCTGGTGCTATCTGGACACACTCTGGACACTACTACAATTGAATCCTCCATCTCATGAATTCTGTCTTAAAAAAATGTCAAGAATGTGGAGATAAAACATTAGCTACTAAATGAGACATTGCTGGTTGGATTTGATGAAAATTACATAGATGGAATTGAATTCAACAAGCGGAATAAAAAGATCGTTCTAGTTTAATGTCAGTGAAACTTAGCTGTGATGCATACCTACATAAAACACTTTCAAAATTATCTGCTAGTAAATGAAGAGGGAGACTTCATAACAAAGATGCAGGACTTACACTTATTACAAGGAAACCAAACTCCTCTGAAGCCTGACAAGTCGCTAATGGCTTGCAATTTTGTAGAAAATTTCTATTTTGCTGTTTAGGATGAGGTGCAACGTTTATATTGGAATTCTGAATAATCATATGACAGCCATTCATCCACTTACTCTGCATTACAATAACCGTGGCAATAAATCTCATCATCTAAGATATGCAGTTATTTCTGAGTGTAACACGTAACCTAGTTGCAGTGCATTTGTTGCAAAGACAGTTGATAGAATTGATCTAATCAAGTTATTAGGCACCAATTAACTATTAGGCAAATAATCTTCTCAGATAAAACACTTCATCGAAAGGATTTTGAAATTGATGCCAACTGGATCTTTTTTATAATAATAAATTGCAAAGGACCATAAGGGGGTTTAGTTGGCTTTGTACACAATCTAGCTGCAGAGGCAAATCAGCAGTGTCCATCTGATCAACAAACCTTAACTCTTCAATATTTGTTCACCTTTGCAGAAGTAAATTCCAAAAATATTACATGCAATTTCTCAACATTGAAAGATCATGAACAAGAAGAGATTTTCCTTCAAGAAAGGCACTCAACAGTAAGGACAATAGCTGGCACTCCAAAGATACACTATCTGAGGCCCTGTCATTAGTTTCTCTTGAAATGAAGCATAAATTCTCTTGATTAGATGCATCATATATTGAGAAGATACCCAATAAAGGATAAGTTGTGCTGTACGAAAATATCAAAGGATGCATTGCAGTTGCATAAGCTGGGCATTGGTGGTTGGCAAGTGCATTGAATTAAATAACAACCCCCAGAAAATATTCTAGTGATTTCTTCATCCGCATGGGCCCAAACTGTTTCTCTAACCAAAAATACCCAATATTCTAACATTCAGGCTCAGTGGCATCTTGGCAGCTGTAGGATCCTCAATAAGCACCAGCAGATTATCCGAAATAGTGTGAAAAATCTCAATGCATTAGATATACATTAGTAGTGAAGGCTATTCAGGTAAGTAAAATGTTCTAGCTCTAGCTCCATTATATAAATGTTTTAATGGATACATAGGTATGTGTACCTCTATACATACCTATCAATATAACACCTTCTGTTGGGTTGCAATTCTGTTTCTTTAAGCACAACCTAAATCAGTGATTAGTAGTCACTTCCTCTTTCAAAACCTTGATAACTGTTTACAATTCTGTGTGTGTGAATTCATGATTCAAACATATTTTCTGCTGCACAGTTGTAGCAAGCTCCTATACCACAAAGGCAGTTGGTAGGACTTGGTCCCACATTTGGTTTTGCTGTGTCATGATTAACAAACATTGGTCCAGGTCCATGCTTCATGGCATCTTGGATGCGCCCATATATATTTACTTGAAATACTAAGAAATGATGAACTGGCCTAAAAACAATAATAAATATGATGCGCATAGCCACCTGCATAGATAACTTGGTAGACAATTCAGTACTTGTCTAGATAAATATCAACAGCTGCTCACCTTGCTGTTAGCCAGAGGTGTACCCAGAACTTCTTGATGGAGGGGACATAACGAAATGCATTCTCAACCGAAATGAGTCCTCTTATAAAATTCAATAAGCCACAGTTGTTTACTGATCCAAAAAAACTTACTTGCTACTTCAGTTTGCCTCTTCATATGCGGTAACCCTTTTAATGGGACAGCATCGGGCTTCAATATTCTTCTATCGGTTTATGAATGAGGAAGCAAGGTGTTTTTTAGCCTGCTTCAAGAAAACTCATCAAAATGAGCAGAGCACATTCGGGCGTTGTTTAAATTGAAGATATTCTGACGGCTTGTAGGCAGCAGCCACAGTTTCCTCAAGGTCAGAGATTTTGGAAACATAAAAAATTAAACTTCATCTTTTGAGTGAGTTCCTCGGTTTGTACACCCGAATACTGAACCGCACGCACGGCATGATGAACCACAGTCGCTTTAATTCACAAAGAAATGTCACAACATCGAATGGCAGGTTGGCTCCAGTGACACTAGCACAAGTGATGACGCGGAGGTTGCCTTATGTAAAAATCATTGTAATAAAATTAGCAGCATAATTAGCGGCAGGTGATAATTTATCCGTTTTATCCTGTCTCGTTAGTGTACCCTAAATTTAGTCTACAAGGATGCATTCAACAATTCAACATGGTAACGAAGTGTATTTGAGAGTCAAGAAAGTCCCTACGCAGAAGCAACCAAAGGAGTGTACGGGAATGCGACGAGCAGCTAAAGAGCGAGGTTACCGTGGGTTGCTGGCCCAAAAATATAGTGAACTAGCGAGCTTATTTTCTATGATACCAAAGGACTCGACAATGGTAAACTCATGTCTCTTACTTCCTCAGCAAATTATAAAAGTTGATTCAAGCCGTTTTCTCGCTAGTGGTTTTTATGCGTCAGTTTTTATCAAGGCGTCGGATAAAATCGGACAGAGCATGAGCGTAAAATCTTTGTGCAACGGTATTTAAAAAAAAAATTGTAGTTCATTTGGTTATTCGTGATGTGCTACGGTGTCTTCGTCGGTGTGTCCTCTCACACAAGCAGACACATCGTCGGCTATTACTTTAACGCCAAACATGTTGTTTAGAGTTATTGACATTTGTAATAGAAAACAGTCTGGCGGAGTTTATTGCAAATGACATGAGCATGAACCTGAGTCGTGCAAGAATATTGTTATAGGTAGTTAAGTCGCTCGACTCAATAGATAATATAATACGCCAAACTCTATTTTTGGCATCAAGCACCCAATACCATTCTCGTTGGCAATGCATGCGATTGCACTTAAATGGGAGACGTCATCTCGTTCACACTTCCAAACAGTCGTTGGTGCTAAGGCGACCCTCGTTAATACAAAATGGATACTCCAGCTAAATGCATAACTCATTACAAACTTTGAGAATGATTCCTGGTAGTTTCAGGTCAATATATTATTTGCTTGCTGCATAGTGTTCCCTGATAGTTCACTGCTGACTGCTTCATAGGTATTCTTTAATTTCAACGATAGCCAGTTGGCTGCGGTTAACGGATCCATCAATATAAAGGAACAGACAATATTTTTCACCTGACGACCCTAAATCTGGTATAATTCGTATTGAACTTCCTCGACTGATTTTCAATCTCATCTTTATTGTTATATTTGAGCCGCCCTGTTCGTTTGACAAACTTTTTGATGACCGTCATTGTCAACTACCGGTACTAGTTTCATAGTGTTCCTCTTCAGATTTTATTATATGTGTTTTCTAAGTGACTGACGGCAGCGTAATAAAAGCCGTCCAGGGCCACCCGTCACACTGTTCCCCATCCCAACAGCCCGTAAACGGAGAAAAGAGATAGACCCCGGGGATATGAAATCGCTGCTTCTTCTGCGGCACACTCATATTTGGTTTCTGTGACGGAGAAGGATCACACACTGAGAGTATGATCCCTCGCCTTACGGCACAAAAATATTTGAACTTATTTGACGGCGAAGGAATGGGTCACGCACAATGTGTGTGATCCCTCCGTGCCAATGACATCTCTTTTCCGGAAATATGTAGCTATTGCATCCGTAAGTAAAAGCGACGATTGCTTGCATTTCAATGTGGTCCTTATGCAAAAGAATAGTTATTTCTCTTTCAGTTTTTAAGGTTTCTTCGCAGAGAGAAACAGGTTCGGTCCGAAAATTGTCGTGACAATTGGTTCTAGTTCATATATAGGGGACAAATAGTTCCTAACGAAACCATTTCTCTCTCAACAACATTATAGCGAACCGTCCATGAAACTGAAATAGAAACAGCAATTCTTTTTGAGCAGTTTTGCCCTTAGTTGCAGCCACGCCCCCATCGCATTTACAAACACAAATATAACAGCTAAATATTTCCCAGATCAAAGATGCCTGAGGAGTTGAGGTTCACTATTATTGACGTCACTACCAAAACCGCGAGATACATACCCATCAGGACAATTGTTACCAGCCAAAGGATCAGGCCCCCTTGGTGGAATATTGAAGTCACAAGGACCTTAACTCGTCGAGATCAACAAAATGCGCAGCGATTGAGGGATAACATGGACGAGGCGATAGAAATGCATCGCCTGGCGTGTAGAACAGCTACTAGGCTAGTCCGATAATCCAAGCGCACGAAAGAGAGGAACGTAGCTGAAAACAAAACGAATCCTAAGAAATACATACGCGGCGGCAATGAGCGTAAAATCGCTTGAGACTCGCTTTGCCTGCTAATGGATGGAGATGGTGTTCAAAAGACGTCACCCGAGGACTCAGCCAGTGTCTTGAATAGCTTCTTTTCCTTGGTCATCACAGTTGAGTGCCTCGGCTACGAACAAGACAATGTTCATGCTGGGAAGTTACACGCACGAGAGGAAATTGTTATACAACTCGGAAGACTGAATGTTCATTGGTCCCGATGGACACCATCCAAGTTTTCTCAAGGAAACAATTGGAAAATTATGTCAACTAATCAGTTTGACGTCGATCGCTTGCAAACCGGCGTGAGATTGCTACGAGACCATTTCGTTGACCACCTAGTAGACAACCAAAACCGCTGCCAGACGAATCTGCGTACTCCACCGAAGACTGTTACACAATATCTCTGAGCTCGGTATCGACGGAAACGTGCTTAGCTGGCTTTGCGCCCCGTTAACAGAGTGCAAGAAAAGAGTTACCATCAGCCAGACGATGTCCGAGTGGACCCCACCACCTCTGAGATGCCACGATATGGGAAGCATCCTGGGTCCTGTCCTCTTCCTCATTTATGTGAACGACATCGATGGGGAGCTTTTGTGAAAGGTATTAAAATTTAACGATGACGCAAAGTTCTGTCAACTGCATGGCGGGAGCGGGACAGACACGCGGTACAACGAGATCTCGAAATACTGATCGAATGGTTTAATGTTGCAAAATGTACCTATACGCACATGCGGTGTCACAATGTCAACGTTAACAGTGGATAGATGTTGTGCGAAAACAGGGGTGAAAAAGTGGGTGTGCGAAAACGGGTGTGCGAGAACGGGTGTGCGAGAACGGGTGTGCAAGAACGGGTGTGCGAAAACGGCAGTGCAAGAATCGCCCTGGATAATTAGTGACTCTATGATTGTTATTTTGTGAAGGATTTAGGAGGTTTATTATTTGTGAAGGAATTAGGTTGTATGTTATTTGTGAAGGTATTACGATAATTAGGATATATGTTATTTATGAAGGAAATAGGATATATGTTAATTGTGTAG
>SDVV010022580.1:0-12919 GCA_016164225.1 Gammarus roeselii | reverse complement strand
AGTGGGTCTATTGATGCGTTGGAGTGGGTCTAGTGATGCGTTGGAGTGGGTCTGTTGATGCTTTGGAGTGGGTCTAGTGATTCGTTGGAGTGGGTCTATTGATGCGATGGAGTGGGTCTAGTGATGCGTTGGAGTGGGTCTAGTGATGCGATGGAGTGGGTCTAGCGATGCGTTGGAGTGGGTCTAGTGATGCGTTGGAGTGGGTCTAGTGATGTGTTGGAATGGGTCTTCTCATTCTTTTCTTCTTTACAACCACATCCAGAAGGAGTCTACTGGAGAGAAGTAGGCTAAACCAATTAGTGTTCCACGTTTGTTTGCGTATTTAACGTCCTCCGTATAAGGCTCTCGAATTTGGCCCGGCAAATGCTGGTTTTATCTTCTGTACGATTTTAATGTTTCCTTCTTTGATATATTTGGGGAGAATTTTGGCAGAATGAATTGATTGCATTGATTGCAATCAATCGTATAGGATGCACATCAATGATGTTGATCAAGGAGTCAATGATCCTGGTTATGCTGCTCATTTTATTCCGATCGAAATCCATGACAGTGAGTTTGCCTTACATGATGCTGATCGCAGTCAATAAGGATAATTATGACGTGAAGATGATGATATCTCAGTGAATATTGATGATTTCTACGCTGCTCATGATGGTGATTGCAAGGTTAAGATGAAATTTAGGCTTACCACAAATCAGCAGGTAGCGTTGATTCTGCTGCTTATGTCTTGTTCGTTACAGGAGTTCAAATCACCAAGGAAAGAATGGACTGTTGAACGATGAATGGGTTGAGGAAATTTTACGTTGAATGAGTAAAACAGAATAAATACAGATACTTCGGCTGCAGGTGCATTTTGCCGATTCGAAAATTTCGTCTCAGTTCCTGAACGAGTTTTATCATTTCTTCATGACGTGGGATAGTTGATGCTTTATTGCAGTCATACTCAGGTGACCCTGAACTTGTTTTAACTTCAGTTCTTATTCTTTCCCAGCAGTGAGACATTTTATTGCTACGAACTAGAACGAAATGTTTTCTCTTTTTCACATTTTAGAGAATGGTACAAACAAAGTTGACCTATGTCTCACGTCGAGATATGATCTCAATGTCATGGTATTAAAACATCATATGTTGGATTGGACAGATTCCCATGGCACCTGAGGGCCCCGCACAATAATGCTAGAGGTAGGAGTATAACCGAATAGAGCGCCTCCTTTGTTTTGACATTAGACAACATTAATTACGTGACATCATTCAGAGGAAATATTGCGCCCATTCATGTTAAGAGGACAGACAAATCATTAAAGTAAACGGTATTTCATGCACTTCAACTGATTGCGAATGTTACATTCGAACTATTGAACTACATATAACGTATTAAATGCTAAGAATAGAGATATTACGAGATTAAAAATATCATGGGGTGGTCGCGCAGTGGATCGTGAAATGTCACAGAGTCAGCAAGGCATACACTAATATTGTTTGGGTTCATTTAATTTATTTTTCTCCTGGTAAAGAGAGGGAGACCTAAAGCATGAATTACATACTTTAAGTGCCATCAAACTCACTTGGGCCGACTACAATAAAGAAATTCTACATGCAGCCTGACATTTATGCAGAATTAACACACTCTATCTTCTTAGAGGGCTATTTTAGCCTCCGTAACCCAAGTTCTCCCAGGCTCTTCCTTATCCCCAATCCCTTCCACCGCGAACGACGCCTAAAATCCTATTCTTGACCGAATCTTGCCGTCGACTGATTTCAGCGGCACCTCGAGAAACGTATTCTGAGGCCATTATCATTTATATTGCAGAGATCGGAAGATTACGGCGTAAGAGCCAACGGCCTTTGAGAGATATAAGGTGAGGTCCAGAGTAAGGCTCACTTCCTGGGCAGCGTGAAGCACCAAGTCGGAGCCTTAGCGAAATCACATAAGCTGCAATGACTGCGTGCAAGTGTACACCCACCTTCATTACTTCTTTAACTATTCGTGTTTGATGCGATCGGAGGAAGATGTTTGCTTCTACGATAAAATTTGACGTGGATTAGGATCTCTCAAGTTCTGTCAAGACAGCAGTCGGGGGCTAACTTGAGATATATCATGCAGGCAATAGTGAAGACTACACCTCTATGAGGCATCTCATTGAATGATGGGGTTTGGCCGTTTATGATGTTAATCACAGTCAATAATTATGATTAGGTGGAACATGATACTGACCAGAGTCAACTATACTGATTACGCTGATCCTGAGGCTGATTTCTAGAATCATGAACATATTTCTGGGCTGATTTCTATTTCTAGGCTGATTATTTCTAGGCTGATTTCTACAAATATGTTCATGATACTACCCACAATAAATAGAGCTGAATTTGCTGATAATGCTGAACACATTCTGTGATGCTGATTGTTGACTTCATGATACTGATTACAAACAAGTATGCTGATCCGTCAGTGACACTGATAACAGTAAGTGATTCTGATCAGCCAGTGATGCTGATCACAGTCAGTGAGGCTGATCGTAGAGTCCATGCTGCTGATCATAGTCAGTGATGGCGATTCATGCGTTAATATGCTGATCACAGTCGGTGATGCTGATTGTGTTCCTTAGGAGATTGCTCATATCCAACAATTTCTGTCTGTTATAGAACCTCTTATTCCGTTGTAACTGCAGTACTCGTACAAATAATTCAAATGTTCATGAAATAAGAAGGGTTGTTCTTCCATAAAAAAATGGACTTTATTAAATTCAGTACGATACGATGAATAAAAGGCAGCCGAGGCAACGAGGCAGGTAGAACTCAAGGATGATCGCAGAGTCATATGAAATAGTGACAGCAATATTCATATATTTCACATGAAACCAATCCTTGAACGAATGCTGTTGGCTGCAAAAATATAAATGTTACAGAAAAAGAGTTGAAAAACTTTACACCAGAGTTGAAAAACTTTACACCACCCAATAAAGAGTTAGTTCTCCAGCACGAATAACTATCTTCCTCTTCACACACACTCTAAAACTCGGTTACAGAACAAGATTGTGGCTCCTGCCTCGGTAAAAAAAAATTTACTCGTGTGTTCCAGGAGTATGAAGTGAAATATTATTTACTGGAACTTGAACTTTGTTTTTACCTGCAATAAAAAAAAGATTTACGGTACACTGTCGGTGCTGATATCAATTTCCAAACAAAATCAGTGTTTATTTAATCATAATGCAAGTAGTTTTTACAAGTGCATCTAGAAAAAAGTCCATTTTGTTACATTGGATGATAAGGCAACATAAATAAATCACAAAGCTCCATGCAAGGTCTTTTTGAAGTCATGTTTATAGAGCGTCAACCATATGGTAATGGTGTTTTTTCATAGCACCTGGAGTGCCCGACCTTATGTATACCATAAATTATTCGGACAGAAGAATTTTGTCAGAAGTCGAATTGCTGAGAGGGAAAACCCGTCAGGGTCAACAAAAAAGCTCAAAGGTCGTGCCATGGCATCAGAGGAACCTGAACGACGTCACGAAATAAGTAGTGGTGCATGTTATAAATGAAGATGTTCTGGAAAAGAGTGTGTCGACATACAAGCTAGGGATATTCCCCTGGTGACAGTTAGACGTCATTGATTCAAGCAGCCATCCATACTTCCAACGGCTTTCAATTATCATATATGAATCAATTCTAAAAGCTGTAAATGTCTGTCTTCTTCGTTGATGCTGTGAAATCAAGTGCTGTATTGAGCCATAAAAGGTATAAGCAGAGTGCGACGATTGCCAGATTGCTCTGTTCAGAATTGACAGCTCTTGGTTGGGTGGCTCTGGAATTGACTGCTCAAGAAATCAGATTATTATTCTTTTTGTTTGTTTTTCACAACTTGAATTCAATCTTCTGGATGAGTTTTATACCCGAATTTATACATTAGGAATCCCGTCATTTCTCAAAGTTCATTTGGATAATGAATAGCTGAATAATGAGTAGCCCCTAAATTATTTAAAATACTTTTGAGTACTTCAGTAGCATGAATTCTACAGAGAGATCAAGATTTGAACTAGAACTTTCAATCTTAACCTGCTTTCATTGCTCGCTTCCTTGATCTTTTGTTGCGACCTGGAATCATTAGGGCTTGTATTTTTTTCATTTCTAACGTCTAATGCCTTTAATTGCCGTCATGCCATTTATATGACCTGCGATCATGTCGGATTTTGGTAACGGCTACCATGACTATTTCTAGGACCTCTTCTCTAGTTCCCAGGTCATCTTCAATGCCATCTCGAGATTTGGTCCTCAGAAACCATTGAGCAATGCTGATAGGACTCTGGTTTGCTGGCAAATCCATGGAAGACCGACATCGGCAAATTTTTTGTGGAAATAAAATATATACAGAAAGCTGTAAATGATATAAACTCTCCTGATTCGATCGAGTCCCCTAAAAAATCAACGTATAGAACCTGATTCAAAATAATTTTGTTATGTTTGAAGGTGTCTGCGAGGGTTTTTTAACCTTTTAATTACTGTTTTCGTCGTATCTGTTTGATTTTTTAATCTAACAGATACGATTTTTCGTGCTCGTTATTTGTTCACACAATGATTTTATACCAAAAATAGATGGCTATTTAAGAGCTTGGTGTTTTAAAATTTTCAAATGACTTTCGAACAACAATAAGCACTATAGTGCATTCTAGTTTGCAGACAATGTTTGAATTCACCCCTGACATCTTCCGAGTGTGTACAACATTACTATTTGGAATAAATATAAAAGAAATAATCATGAAAGGTTGGTCGGGCTGTTCTACAATATGTCTAAGTTTAATTTCTGCCCATTTTTGTTACTATAGCGTGACTGTGCTTGTATTCGAGACATTCGGCACTTTTGTGACAAGTCATGGGCCTGCGTGGAGATGTGACGCACGCAACTAGTCTAGTGATGTGATGGAGCGGTCGCTCTTATCCTTTTCTTCATTTCCCCCACATCCAATTAGTATTTAATCGAGAAGAGTATACTAATTTAATGAGTTGGCCACTTATGTTGATTCATTTAATGTTTTTCACAAATGAATTACGAATTAGGCGATGCAAATACCGGTTGCAATTTCAACGCTTCTTGGTTTGATGTGATTGGGTAAAAAAGACGGCCTCATTTACGGACAGACGCAGGTTTGACAACTCTTTGCTTTTGACAATGAGAAATAAAAAAAGGTAAGGCTTTGCACTGGTCGGCAGGAGTATAATGTAATTATTTGCAAAAGTTGTACCAATAATGATGTTGATCATGCAATCAAGGATGCTGGTTATGCCACTCATGCAATGCCGATCAGAATCAATGACAATGAGTGCACCGTTCATAGCGCTGCTCACAGTCAATGACAATGACAATGCCGCTCCTGAGGATGATAACTGCGTCAATAATAATGATTTCTATGCTGTCATGATGGTGATCCCAGAGCCCCAGGTCCCTGATTCTGCTCATGATGTTTTGCCTACAACAGAAGATCGAATCACCAAGGAATCAATGGAAGATATAATGATGGAAAAGGGATTAATATTTCACGTTCAGATACATTCAGCACAGTACTCTCCCAGGAAAATATAAACTGACTGTCATAACTCAGTGGAACAAGCTCAGAGTAAATGAAATACAGGCTGCAATCACCGCAGCCTTTAGAAGAAACCTTCTAGCTGTCGACACACTTTCCGATTCGAAAGTTTCGTCTAAGTCACTAAACGAGATTGATAAATTCCGTATGGAGTTGGAAGGTCGATGCTTGGTTGTAGTCCGACTCGAATAGCTTTGAATTTAAAAGTACTAAATGTGAATATTTATATTGCAAGAACCTTGAACAAAATATTCTAATATTATCGCAGTGTTTTCCAAATTTTTTATGTAATCGAGAGATGATCTACAGATAGTAGCTGAAGAGCATCACCCAAAGGGGAGGACAACTTCCCATAGCACCCTGAGGGCCTTGCAAAATGATGACATAGTTAGGAGCATAATCAAATACAGCGATTCCTTTTTATTGATACTATACAATATGAATTAAGTGAGGTCATTTGGAAGAGAAATTGCACTCATTTGTTACGAAATTAATTGACTGACCGCTAAGGTGTACGGTATTTCATTTATTTTTACCGATTGATATCGTCACCTTCGAGACAATATTTCATATTATTTGCTAATTAATTGATTACGATTGAACGATGGATAGAGGAGTAACATTTCATGTTCATGAAATGAACATGAAATGTTCAAGGCACCGTGAGTGCCTTGTCTTGAGAAAACCCATACGTTATTGAAACCGATTTCTTTGTCAAAAAACATATTGCTGAGAGGAAAAATCTCTTTGGGTCAGCAAGAAAGCGTTAAGGTTGTGGCATGGCTGCGAAGGAACCTACACGACGTCACGAAAAGTGTAGTGGGGTAGGATATTAGGGGTGATGTTCCAACAAATAATGTGTTGATATGCAAGTTCTGGATTTTTCCCTATTGACAGATTTGAGCAGTCATACATACTTCCCTCAGTTCTCAAATCAATAAACTAGTTTATATTATAAAATTTCCTGGTAATTTTTTTTTAATAAGCTCTCAATCTAGTTCTTCATAATTTTGTTGGTGCTGTGAAATCGAGTGCTGCACTGAACAATAAAGTAATATGGTAGTACGACGACTAGAGTTTTAAAAATTGCGCTTCTCAGAGTCGAACATTTTATGACTGGGCTCTCCTGGAATTGGTTGTTCAAGAAATAATGATGTAACTTACCTGCACTAAATGTTAATAGTCTTTTTTGATGAGCTATATTGTCGAAACGAATTCATACATTCTTGTATCCAATTATTGACTAAATTGTATATGAGAAATGAATCGCAGTCTACGCGAATCTTTTTGATTCTTCAATAGGATGAAGTCCACAAAAAGATTCAACGTTCGAATTTTAACTATCAATCTTAACCTGCTTTTATAATCGGCTTCCATGATCTGTTGTTCTGACCAGTAATCCCTTGCTCTGGTCTTATGATCGGCTTCCTTGATCTGTTGTTCTGACCAGTAATCCCTTGTTCTGGTCGTATGATCGGCTTCCTTGATCTGTTGTTCTGACCAGTAATTCCTTGATCTGGTCTGTTGTTCTGACCACTAATCCCTTGCTCTGGTCTGTTGTTCTGACCAGTAATCCCTTGCTCTGGTCTGTTGTTATGATCAGTAATCCTATGCTCTGGTCTTATGAATAACTTTCATCTCCTGCGACCGTTTATTGCTGTCATGAAATGCCACCATAACCAGTTAAAAATCACGTCGCCATGACATTTTTGTTTGTTAGAAACTCATACCATGATCTTTTATCTGTAAACATTGCTCAGCGCTGTTGGAACCCACTTCAGCTACTTTATCGTTAGCAATTCAAAATTTAAACCTAAAGTTTTAAATGAGGCCAACTATTCTGTACCGTTTAGGTCTCCGAAGAAATAAAACTATGAAACCTGATTCAAAGCAATGTTATGTTTGATTGGGAATTTTATGGTTTCTTGACGTTGGAATTTTTCAGTTCATTGCATCTGTTATATATATATTTTTCCTTAAGTATATATGTTTAGATATATGGGTTCGGAGAGTCTGTTCTCACGTGTTCGTGATTTGTTGCCATACATTGATTTCACAACAGAAATGTTACACTATTTCACAGTTGTGAAATCCATACATTTAAAAAAACTATAAAAACTTTAGCATATTCTACTTTATAAACAAGGTTTAAATAACCTGCTGACCAAATCTGTGCAACATAACTTTCAAAATAATTATATCGCAATTGATCATCAACGGCCGGCCAAAGCTGTTCCACGAATTGTCCCCGTCTAATTTCAACAAATTTGATTAACTCTTCCGCTATTGTTCTTGTATTGAAAATATTTGATTTTTTTGTGACATGCTGGAACTGTCATGGATATGTAAAGCCTCTAACTAGTCTAAGACAGGCCCTGAAGAGGGTTCTCTTATAATTGACTCCTTTAAACCCTCATCCAACAGGAATCTAATGGAGAGAAGTAAGGTAATCCAATAAGTTCACCAGATTTGTTGGTTCATGTAAATAGGTCGTATCTCCCGTGCTAGTTCAACGCTTCGTAGTGTTATGAGATTGGGTGGGAAAAGTATTCCACATTTACTGCGAGACGAAGGTTTCGTTGTATTATGAGATTGGGTGGGAAATGTATTCCTCGTTCACGGTAGGACGAAAACTTCGCAGTATTATGAGATTGGGTGGGAAATGTATTCATCATTTACGGGATGACAAAGACTTCGCAGTATTATGAGATTGGGTGGAAAATGTGTTCCTCATTTACGGGATGACGTAGGCTTTGCAGTATCATGAGAGTGGTTGGGAGATGTATTCCTCATTTACGAGATGACAAAGGCTTCGCAATATCATGAGAGTGGGTGGGAAATGTATTCCTCGTTCACGGTAGGACGAAGACTTTGCAGTATTATGAGATTGGGTGGGAAATGCATTCCTCATTTACGGGACGACGAAGGTTTCGCAGTATTATGAGATTGGGTAGGAAATGTATTCCTCATTTATGGGATGATGTCGGATTGACCACCCTTTCCCTCTGACAATGAAAGGAAAAGGTAAAGTGATTGCACTGGTCGTGAAATCACTTCATCTTCGGTGACTGTGCGGCTCATGATGCTGCTCACAGTCAATGAGCTTGATTGGTATGTTCGTGATGATGATAACACGGTCAATGACGATGCTTTCTATGCTGCTCATATTGGTGATCGCAAGGTTAATGATGAAATTTAGGCTTACCGGAAATCTGCCGGTACCGTTGATTCTGTTATTCATGTCGTGTTTATTACATGAGCTCAAATCATCATGGAATTAGGAAGACTATTGAACGATAGTCGTGGGACTACAATTTCACGTACTAATAGTAGAACAAAAGATGAACCAATTCATTCATTTCAATACTCTTCCAGAAGAATGTGAAAATGGATGAAGCGCAGAATAAATGAAATGCTTGTTTCAATCACCGCAGACTTTAGATGAAACCCCGCACCTGTGACTGTAAATGGCAATTCGAAAGTCACTAAGCCAGTTTTATAAATTCCGAATGAAGTTGGAAAGTTAATGATTTGTTGTCGTTCTCACGATTTTCCAGTTGCGAATATTTTGACATTAGACAATTGTGTAACTGTATTCTGAATAAAAAATGCGCTCATTTGTTACAGAAGGCAAAAAAAAAAAAAATCCTAGTATTTCATGCACTTATACTGATTGACGTCGTTACTTTCAAAACAATTGGAATGTTAGGATGTATGAAAACCAAAGTATTTGGTTGAAATGAATTACAGTCAAAACAGTGAGACAATTTTTCAGCTGGATCGTGAAATTTCAGAGACAACTCGGCACATATTAATATTTTATGATTTATTCAGTTAATTTCATTTCAAGTCATGAGGAGTGAGGCCTGAAGTATGAATGATTTATTTTGTTAGTGCTCTGCCGAGCCAGTTGCAATATAGCAATTGTTCACGCACTCTGCCCACTAATGCAGAAATAACACAGCCCCATCTCGGCTGTAAGCAAGCACAGCATCCGTCTTCCCAGTAATCCCTGGCTCATCGTTTTCACCAACCCCACCCACCAGCTATTTAAGCAAGCACAGCATCCGTCTCCCAAGTAATCCCTGGCTCATCGTTTTCACCCACCATACCCACAAGCTGCTAACGGCACCGCAAATGACCCTCCTAATCCAATTCTAAACCAAATCTTGCTGTGACCTGATTTCAGCGGCGCCTCGAAACACTTATTCTGAGGCCATTAGCATTTATATTACAGACAACGGAAGGTTCCGACGAAGTGAGCGAGAACCTGTAGGGCGGTGAAAGGCGTAGGCCTAACAAAGGCTCACTTCCAGGGCAACGTAAAACGTATAGGAAGAGAGTTAGCCATTCTACATAAGTTGTTTGACAAGTGCTCTACTCCAACACAGCGTGAGGCGTGTAATGATAGCAATATTGGGTAATCTTAGTCCACACTGACAGCTTTGGGTAAGTGTTCTTTTACTGGACAGTGTGTCAATTCTGTGAGTGTTTTTCCAGGAAAAGCCAACATTTATTCCCCCCATCACTTCTTCTTTCCGTTCCCCGGATGGTATGCCAATTGAAGCCGTTCATGAGCCTATGCTGTAGGGAAGTTTCTTGACGCCTTGCGGATGGTCATCCAGAAGTCGAGGCCGTCCTGGGTGCTCTGAACTTCTGGCAGGCTCTCAACGTCTTATGGATGGTCAGCCTTCCGAAGCGATCTTCCAGCAAGTTCCCGCCCTCTTTCGGCCTCTTAACGTCCACCTGATAGTCAGCCAACCGTAGCGGTCTTCCAGCGGACGTTTGTCCTCTCGCAGACTTTACAGCACAACTCGTCGTTGTGATGGTGAGAGAGATTTCTATCGAACCCCAAAGACGACCGTTAGTGTTTAAAAGACGACATTGCAGAGAAACACACAGTTTGAAGACTTAAACTCGCGAGGATGGCCCTCAGAAGGACGAAACGATGCTTTAATATGTCATAAAAATCTTATATCCACATAAAATTGGATAATATATCGGCAAAATTCAGCACCTAACGGATAAAAATTACCTAGCTCTCAACTAAAGCACGTCACTGCCATTGAATCAGTCCTGAACCCTGGGTCCCAACCAGTGAGCCGGAAAAGGTAAAGTTGGTTGTGGCTACTCTCCACAAATAATAAAGTGGAATGTACAGTATTCGACCAACGATATTAGACGATAACCTAAGGTCATTTTTTAACATCGGGAACGATTTACACGCTATAAGCTATGTAGACATGGTAGTGGTGGTTGCCGTGACAATGGAACGAACTAAATGTCCTCCTGTCGCTGGGAAGAAACATTACTCCATATTAAAAGTTGTTGCGTCATTTTACGTAAATGGAATTGTAATGACATGTCTTGATTGAATATCCGATCAAATCAATATTTTTATATTAACTATCCAGCAATTTTTGTAGCAACAATGCACACTTTCTCTGATCATCTAATCCAGCATCAACCAGCAATGAAAGGACGATGAAAATTATACTAACGACAGCTGTTTCAGTCTGTAGAAACCACTCATTCTTTTCAGTTCCACCACCGCCTTTTCATTGCTGGTTGTATGGTATGGGGCCTGATGCTTTTTCAGAGCAGAACTGCGCTTCATCCATGCTATCCTGCGAAGTTTTTCCAGTACAATAATTATTTTGCATCGTTTGAGCGTAGAGTGTAGTATCGCAAGAGTTTCATTCATGTGAATTGACGAGCACTTCTTCAGCAGGGATCATTGGGATGAGTTTGAAACCATCGTCTTTGGATGTGGCTCTTTTCCTTTGCAACAAATGTTGCTAAAACATCCATGCTTCTTTGGTAATGACGAAGAGTTCGTCTCTAGAAGCCAGGACGCAGGTTCAATTCCCGGTGTCAGAGCCCTACTTGTTTTCTAAGACACATAGCTTCTAATCAGATGGATAGCCGCTGGGGTTAGCTTGCGAACGGACTTAAATCAACAGCCAAACACATCATTAGGGATCAAGCAAGATCTTTAGCGACGTCCTGTAGTTTATCGTCCTATTCTTTGTCACGTCACCGGCTTCTTATTGTTTATTCTCACCCACCGATGTGTCTTCACGGAGTCCAGGTCAGGGTTGTGTCATAGTGTGACCTCAGTACAGGGCATTATTAATGTGAGGTATTCCATTCGGTTCTGTTATACGTCATATACTCTCGTTCAAAGGAGCCCGATGTGTTTGATACTCAAACGACAACAAAGTTAAACCTACACCACGTATATTGATCAATGACAGCGTCAAGAGTTTTGACATCGGCTGATGTGTGAGCGAACGGATGATTTCTTCTGACTACATACGAAGAATGATTTGCCACTGCTGCAAACATCATCTTCTCAATAGAGGTGGTTGAGAAGCATTCCTGCAGCTTTCATGAAGTTAGTAAGAAGTTATAGGTGGGTAAATTTCAAGGCTAACGTAATGATATTCCTAGCAAGCCTTAGGTGTAGTTAACTCATTCTAGAGCTGATGATGGTAAGGTAACTTTTTTAACATACTAGACATTTTTTCTAATTTCCAATCTCTAGTACTAGAATACTAACAAGAAAATTCCGTTCTGATTTTGTTTTCCCGGAGTACCATTTGTTTTTCTTTAAATTACAGCGGACATAAATAATCCCAATCAGCCAAGTACAAGAAAAAAAATACATTGTTGAATGTCTTATTGCATGTATCGACGTTGGGTTTTTGTTCTCAAGGATGTTAATACCATTACCACCTTTGATGCTAATTTACACGAACCATAATATTGTCTAGTGATTTGAAAAAATCATTTTTTCTACCATATAATTCAACTTCAGATCTCCCAACTATTTACATCAATAGAGCATCTGACGAGTGTCAGCTCCAGACGTGCCAGAATTTCCCTCGATAACCCAAGCCTGCAAACTCGAAATAGATACTCTACTTTTAATATGGGATATATGATCGGAAGAGGCCTACGTTTCGGCGCCAGCATAAACAAAAACAACCGCGTCGTCTTGGACCAATTAAATTTAGGTTCGAGGTACGAAATGCTGGAAACATTTGAATATAGTGCTTGGTTAGGGAAGTGGTTTGGGTGCTATAAGGGTATGTGTGCCCTGTACCACAACAGGCGGGGCATTTGAATATAGTTCTTGGTTAGGGAAGTGGTTTGGGTGCTATAAGGGCATGTGTGCCCTGTACCACAACAGGCGGGGATGGCCATGCTTGTTCACACTTTCATCGGATTTTGTTTGAATGTAAATACTATATTCCTGCGACTGTCCTATGAGACTGTTATAATCTGATGTTCTTGAACCCCAATCTTTCCGATATTACACCGAATTCAATATA
>SDVV010022578.1:0-12919 GCA_016164225.1 Gammarus roeselii | reverse complement strand
GGCAACGTCAACACCGGACACTAATTATACGTGTATCTACTCAACTGACAGCAGTGGCAACGTCAACACCGGACACTAATTATACGTGTATCTACTCAACTGACAGCAGTGGCAACGTCAACACCGGACACTAATTATATGTGTAGTTACTCAACTGACAGCAGTGGCAACGTCAACACCGGACACTAATTATACGTGTATCTATTCAACTGACAGCAGTGGCAACGTCAACACCGGACACTAATTATACGTGTATCTACTCAACTGACAGCAGTGGCAACGTCAACGCCAGACACTAATTATACGTGTATCTACTCAACTGACAGCAGTGGCAACGTCAACACCGGACACTAATTTCACTCGCCGCAGCACAAAATGTAACACGTTACTACAAGCACGAGTTTAAGGAGTGAACATTACTTTTGAGAACTTGGACACCCTGGAACAAATGATTTTCCTGTGGATGATATCCGTGGGTTACACGAGATAGATGTTAGAGATTTAATAGTGCAAGAAACTTTTTAATGTTGATGCAGATATGTAAAATATAAATATTCATTGTATTATATTGCTTGCATGGATATCGACTATATATTCGAATGCATCGGTTATTAACTATCGATTGATTATTAAAAGATTCTGCCTCGTACTTGAGAAAAACCGATAACAATACATGAGTATCGATCGATATGTTTAGTGGACGCAGGGATTTAGATGCTGCCTATGCCTTTTAGTAATAGCTATGATTTAATTCGTTGTTAGCTATGGTTTAATTCGTTGTTAGCTATGGTTTAATTCATTGTTAGCTAAGGTTTAATTCGTTGTTAGCTACAGTTTAATTCGTTGTTAGCTATGGTTTAATTCGTTGTGATCTATGGTTTAATTAATTGTTACCTATGGTTTAACTCGTTTTTATAATAATATGATCAAAAAATCGCTAAAAAACATTCATTCCCTTTTTGGGACGACATAAAATAACGAGAAAATCAGTTGTATTGCATGAACACAATTGCGGAAATAAAAAATACATAATTTTTCCAAGCGTCAAAGGTTTGTGTTTTGGAACAGTTTGTGCGTGTTTATTTGTATTTGTTTACTGTTGTGCAACCGTCTTATTTATTCAATTCATAACCGGATACGGGACATCTAATTTTAATACTTCCGACCAGGCTGACTGATTGGTTTCTCAGAACACTATCTTGGTGTGTCAATTGCAAAATCATGTCTCGTTAGCATTGAAAAATACCTGTTAAATAGTAATTTATGGAAAAAAGGCAGTGACATAACTTCCAGAACTTTCAATGAAAAAATGTAGAACCGCTTATTTCTGGAAAACGGAAAAATTATATTCTGTACAGGTCACTTCCACTAGAAGCAACTGCGCTTGAATAACATAAATTCATCGTATCAAAGCCTTGGAAACATAAGTTGCGAGTGCGTGCAGTATTGAAATTTTTTCAAATCGCACGCGATCTTTCCACGAACATTTTGCATTACCTTAGCACAGAGAGCCTGTGGTAATTACATATCTGCATTACCCTTAAATGACCCGTTTATTTTTTAAATGACCTGCAACCACCAACATCGCCATAATGTGATGTTCCTTCAAAGAACCGCAAAATTACATCTAACCCTTTTTTCGTGTGTTTGGATGTAGTCACATTCCCAGTTCAGTGTGTTAATGTTATCATCATTATACGATAGGATTATACCTGAATACTGACTATTTTTATTTCCCAGTCATTGTCCACGCAGTAAAAAGTATCACCCGCAAGCAAAGTATCAACCATTCTCGTTACAGCATAAGCGTGTCCGAACAGAAGGGCTGATTGTAACGAGTGCTTTTCCATGGCATTTACTTTTCAGAATTAAACTGTAGAAAATGTCCCAGCAGGCTTTTTTGTTCCGTTCCATTATATTCTGGAGTGTCGAATTGCATTGAAATGTTAATATCTTTACAAAAGGGTCTGAACACGTACTTAAATGGATAGAGTTGGGATAAATAAATGTACAGGAATCAGGGTAGACGATAATATAGCGGAAAATATGTTCCCATAAAATTGCAAAATTAAGAAAAATCTTACAGGATCACATGAATCAAAGAACATTTCAAATGTGGAAAGGGCGGTCATGAAATAAATCATTAATCACCTTTGCAAATAAGGGATAAGTCGTTTACCAAGTGTTTCTCTCACCATCCCACCTATTGGCATATGGTGTTCTGCCACAAGTCGACTCCCTAATGCTCTAAAATGAGCTCATTTAGCCACCGGCGGGTCCTCATGCCGTGTGTTATCGCACATTTCTTAATACCCCGGTACCCCGACAGAGGGCAGCTTTCTGTTGCGAATTCATTTCTACATTTGTCGTCACTTCTTTGCAGCTTCTTTTTAATAAAAAAACTGTAGAAAAGCGAACCTGTTCGTATGTTTACTAGACTTAATTCTGAAGAGATCGTCGGGCGAACATCAAGCTTAGCATGCACCGATGTTGACTCATCAAAGTAATGTTGAATCACCTAGAAACGCGACGAAGTTGCTGTTATTGCGTGGACGAACACAATTAGGAAGACATGCAACACAATCAGGTATGATAGCGGCCTTAAGTTTAGTAGGCCAGTTCGGATATAAATGGAGAACCTAATGTAATTTAATATTAAATTTTATTTTTCTATATGTTTAGTAAAGTATTTTCGGAATGGTGTTGGGTGTGGGAAACTGAGAGGAAAATTTCGCGTACCACTATACATAAATTAAATGTACAAAAAAAGTTTCAGAAACCATTTAAATAAATGCGGAAATTATCGTTTGATCGGGTCGCTATCCCTGGCGCTAAATTCTTTTATAGCTAACGTCAGATCAGCCCCTATCATCTCCGCCAACTGCTTTATCAGCCCCAAGTTGTTCCGACTACCTACCTACGGTACCATTTTTTAACAGCGAACATTTATAACGTTCCTCCGTCACACTAGCCACTGTCTTATCTGCCAGTGACATTCTGGCGAAACTCTGTTTCAGCCCACGTCAGAGTCAGCCACCAGTCGTACCATTTTACCGGTTATCACTTTGATGAAACTTTTTCTACCCAATCTAACCTAGCCTAGGGTACGTGTTTCTAACCCGCGGGGCAAAGGTACGTATTTCTAACCCGCGGGGCAAACATACGTATTTTTGTAGGGTACGTAATGTCGTTTTTTAGCGTTTTTTTATTGAAGTTTCATTGAAGTGATAACTGTTAGGTTGGTACGCCTGTTTAGGTGTAATGACAGTGGCAGGAATGACAGTGGCAGATTTTGAAATGGCGGAAAAAGCGTGTGGGCTGAAACATCGTTTAGGTAGAAAGCACGTGGAATGAAAGATTTTTAGCGGTTATGACAGTGTCCGGCCATGACAGTGAGATGAAGTGAAGTGGTGATAGTGCGCGTATGCGGGAATAATTTTAGCGCGAACGCTGGGCTCCCGTTTGATCGGGTCATCAGCATAGAAAACGCTGCATTTGTAAATTAAAAGAAGAAATAAACCAATTAAAAAATCGAAAACAAGTAGTTCGATTTCAAATTTGCGGCAATTCATCTGTTGTGTGAAGAGATAAAAAGCCAAAATTGTTTTAAGTTTTGGTTCAAAATTTTCATGCATAATATGATTCAAAAAAGCAAAACACGGTCTCATATATGAGACAAGGCCGGATTAAAGAGATACCTTATGCTGTCGGGCAGAGAATGTGAGCATTGTTCGACATAAGGTCTGACAGAATAATTGGAGTGTGAATTTCAGTTGACGCTCCTCGCGGAAACGTCTTCCATCATTTTCGACCTATCAGGTAAGCAATATTCGTGCTGTTATGACGACCTGACTAGATGCCCACAGTGTACAACTGAAAGAGTTGGCCAATGAAGATCTTGGTGCTGAGTAGGCCAATGAAGATCTCGGGGCTAAGGATAGCCTGTCTTTGTAATTGAATATATACACAATATGAGCCTGTTGGATACAATCAGGATCAGATCTGCACCGGCAAAATATTCTGTGAGTGGCCTTTGTAGTTCATCGTTCAGTGATCTGATTGGTGGACAAATGTAGCTAATGACAAGTAAATTTTCCTCAGTAGAGTATGAGGAGGGTCAATTGATTTGTTCAAAGTAACGGAAAAACGTTTATCAATGAGAGATAAATAATCACCAGTTGCACAAGTAATCACTGTGAAAAAAACATGTTTCTCATGTTAGCTGAATAAATGGAGCAAACACGATAACCACGGAATAGCAATGTCATCGCGGAGAAAAATTTGAACCGTGAGGTGAAATACTTAATTACTTAGACCTAAACCAGCAACCGAACTCCTACCACTTTTCTTCTTGAGCCTTCAAACATAGATTAATTACCACACCCCGATGTTTTGCTACTCAAAAGTTTCAAGACAGATGATCTGTACGCCCAACACGATGCTTCTGTGCGGTAATCAGTAAGAAAAATCCACTTGCAGTTTCAGTTATTTATGCGTGAACTCAGGCAAGAATGGCATCTGATTGGCGGTACTCTGATGAGCCTTCATCTCGGTATTGGCTTTCATAAATGTTTCACGTTGAAAAGCACTCACCTGAGGCAAGCGCAAAAGATATGCATCTATTATTTTTTTCATTTCAATCTTACCTGTTATTTTACTTATATTATTCGTGTACCTTTTTATTCATAAAAAATGTAGCTCTAATTCAGGTTTTATAATACAACTGGATGATATCAAATTAACACATTTCATGATAGCTAATAGTTTGAGTTACTATTGTTAAACAATTGACCATGAAGCGTCAAGGATCGATTAAACTGAAGGCCAGCCAGAAATATTAACCTGTCAAGGCAAACTTCGTGAGTTTACTTTTAAGAATATTTTCTGAAGATGCATCTAGTTGGGAATCAGTATTGAAATACTTTTTAAAGTAGCTTAATATGTCTCGACATCAACTCCACATAATTTCATTCGTGAATTTCTTATCCTATGTATTTACTAGGAGACGAGTGTCAAAAAACACTTGGTCATATCCTCAAATCGAATGTGGTAGACCTCATCAAATTGAATACTATACCATCTTTTTTCGTTTTACGTTGAAATTTACTAGAAGAATTATACAAAAAATTCCATCGAGGATAACTCGAACAAGAATTATTCAGACTTCTGGAGCTCATCCCAAGACAATGAATGATCGTATCAAATAATAGTACGCGAATAAATAGTATTGTATTAACATATCATCGGTGGTGAGATGGTTCAACACAGGACACACAATCCCTAACAGTGTACTCAATATCTGACAGACGTGATCCTGTGATGTCCAAAGTTCAGTTCGTCGTCTTCACTCAACTTGAACTCAACCTGAACTTGATATATGAGACACCCATCACAATACGTTGCTGTCGAATAAAACAAGGAGTGCTGTCGAAGGGCAACAAGCATCAATTAAATTTTACTTCAGGAGCAATGGATCTTTTATCTGCTATCCCCTTTCAAAGATTCAGTGAAAAGAAGACCGAAAAGTGCACAGGATTGGCCAAAGATGTCAGATTGTGTGATATATAATACAAATAATACCAAGATGGGGACACAAGTCGGGTGCTTGAGGTACACCAACTATTATCAGCAATACGTCTAATTTTTATTCTTTTCAGAGTACGTATTGAACCCTAAATTGCTATCAAACAGTGTGTAATTGTCTCCACGAACAACAATAGCTTGTATCAGCATTAGACTTTTTAGTTAAACCGAATTGCCGGTTAGACATTACAGGATTAGCAATGAAATGCATGTCAATCTAGTGTGAATTATCTTTTCGAATAACTTGTCAAAAATATACAGGGCAGAAAAAAAATGATAGATGGACCTACCTCTAGAGTGCATACGTTATCATATTCTTGGATATTGCATGATAAAGAAATAACCTTTATGACGGATTTCAAGCGAGTTCTGCTCCGTCAGATATAAGCAACCAGATGTAGTGGATAGTTGAATCATGATAGAGTGAACTGTAATCAACACTGAGTGAGATTTTATTATCTCCTGTTCCTCGACCAAACACTTCATTGGAATACACCATGATTTTGTCAGGCCATTTCTCAAGTCAAAAAGTCTAATTTTATAATATAATATATAAACTTTCTAACAACTAGCTATCACATGTTGCGATAAGTATTGAACGGTCTTCGGGTGATTGTGCCTCGATTCAACAGATTAAGTAACCTGCATTTGTCACATATAACATATTTCATGACGGGAGTTAATGTTGGGGATCTATCAAATACAATCCGTAGAGTTTATCCGTAAGAAATGTGAGTCAAGTGGGATTTGGTGTGCAAACATTATTAGAATTCATCAAAACGTGAACGCGAAACTTTTCCAACCAACTTGTTTACACAATCACCAAGAAATGGGCAACAAAACCGACTAGGATCTTCTCATGCATTTTGAAACTGTTACACATAATCGAGCAGGGGAGGTGATCGTAAAAGTCATTGTCAACAACACCCAATGAGCGCTCTCGCTGGATGGAAAATTATCACAATTTTTTTCATGTCATGTGAACAGTATTTTTGTTGTTAAGGGACAGCCGTGTAGGTTTGACTTTTCCTGGAAAGAAGCCATTGTCATCAATTTGTGAAAGTTGCAGTGGATTGAATAAATAATTGATGACATCGTCACGCAAAATGATAGTTGCATGCACTGGTATAGTGCGGAATATATAATGAAAAAGATAATCGAATTTCAGTTTGAATGTTACTAAGTTGTGGTTTATATCAAAATGGTACTGAAAGAAATCACGATTCGAAAACTTGATATGAATACTAATACGTTTGAACAAATCTGTGATGGCTGTCAAACTCTGTCGAATTTCGCACGTACATTTTTTTCCAAATACACAGTGATTCCAACAACAACCCTATTCCATTATGTGCTCTAACTGTCAAAGTCATCTGCTAAACATAAGATTAGTATCACTTGAAAGTCATGTTCCTGAAACAACAATAGAATTCAATTGAAACCTGATCGAATTAAGGAACAACTCCACCGAATCAAAGCTCATCCATACCCGGAGTGACGATGATGGATAGGATCAATAATGACGTTGTTCAAGTTAGAACAGGAATGGTGAGCATGTTGGAGGACAGAGTAGATTATCGTGTTTTGAGGTAATTCGGACACGTGGCTAGGACGGATGATGAGAGATTGGTGGAAGGAATGACGAAAACGGGGCTGAGTCGACGTAGCATAGAAGAGATCCAAAGTTTGTGGATGGATGGCATGAAATCGACTTTGGGTAGCAGATACATCCGCATGGAGGTAGACAGAGTGTGCAATCGACAGGCGTTGGTGAAAACTGATTGTGATTGGATGTCGTTTGAGGCGGCCCCGATGAGCGTTCCCGTCCCTGATGTCTCTTTGAGAAACGAGATGGATGGGGGTGGCGGAGGGCCTGGTTACTAAGGTGCAGCTGGGTAAACTTGTGAAACCCGTCGGGACCTCTGCTGACGTAAATCTGATCCTAACTAATGACCCGAGCTGTTTGAAGAGTTGTCCTTGACGAACTCTTTTCTGTTCGAGGGTTAGGTTTTCTTATTTGTGTGAGCACATCTGAAGAGAACGAGTTGTATCTTTCTGTCGGCCACCCCCCACATGGAGGATTTGGTCCAGGTGCTATTCCAAGTTCTACACATTTCAAAACTATGAAGAATGAGAGATCGTGATTAAACGCAGACATATAAATTCCCCCTGGTTCGAAATTTGAGCGACAGATCTCCTGAATTGTCAGAGATGAAACATGTACGTTTAAAAAGTAAAAATGAGATTTCATGTAACATATCATGGCAATTTTATCACATTACATCACTATTCTTGTGGGAGGTCGACATACTGGTTACATTGTCAGGAGAATCATTTATTTAGAGAAAACCACTCAGTAGGTAGTGTAATGGCTGAGGTTGACGTGCCGAGTGACATTAGCGCCTTGAAAGTCACGTCTGCTCCGGTCCATGTTCTGCAGCTACGAAACATACTGTAGTGCCGGGGTGAGGCTCTAAAGAGAGCTGGCACCATCTGCTCTCGCCCGGACGCCGCTGAGGCGGAAATTCGCCGTTACCAGCTTGTTTACGACAGCCTAAAGGAGTGCGCCCGGGAATATTGGCACTTACGAAATGAGAAGTAAAAAGACCAGGGAATACTGACTTCAGTATTGTTTCACAGACAATAACTTTGTATTACATTTGCATCATGTTCCGCAATGTAACATTTCTCGGTTATTGGGATATAAGTAGATAAAAATATGCCTTATAACAATAATTACGAATATCTAGTGATTGCAACATTATTTTATTGTGCAATGTGTCTGAAACGATTTGGAATATGTTGCCAAAATACGAGCACCTTTGATCCTTTCCATGCCATTTAGAGCCCTATTTTTTTTAGAAGTGCGATTAGGTAATATTCTGATTTGTTTCAGAACAACGGTTCCACTGTAGCAACACAAAGGGCTTTTAACGGTTCCACTGTTGCAAAACACAAAGGGCTTTTAACGGTTCCACTGTAGCAACACAGAGGGCTTTCAGAAGGATTCATGTTTTACATAAGCGTTCCCTCACCTCGCAGAATTCGACTCATTGTCGCAAAATGAAAGATACTTGGCGCCGTTTAAGATAGCCGCCGTCCTGGTTGATCTTGCACAGGAAGAAAAATAAACAACATCGAATCTATTCGGCAAGAAGGCGCTCGTACTCCACAGATATCTTTAACAGACCGTTCGTAAAAGGAAGAGATAAAAAATTCCGCTGCTATTTATGGACATTTTCAAGAGGGAAATAAAATTGGCTCGCTGATGATGACTGATGAAGCATATTTCCACTTAGTTGGTTTTGTTTGCAGACTAAGCTGGAAATTTTGTGGATTGGATGGCCACAAGTTATAGACGAAAAAGTGTTGTAGGAGGTCGCTCGTGTATTGCTGTAGATGAGAGACACCTAACAGATACCAAACTTCTATTTTTTAGCTTTAGATTAGTTTCAATGGAATATCTGTACGATTGATTTGAAGTATTTTGTTGACTTTAAATCTAGGAACATTTAAAACAATAAACGGTGAATAAACTCTTTGTTTTACTGGAACAGCAACTGATTGCCTACGTTTTAATAACGTTTGGATGCTTTTTTAACCGAATGTATTCTCGGTATTTTCCAACTTCTAAAAATATATACAAATGAAACCGTGGGCAACCATGCCCAGTTAATAACAGATAGCAAAAATAATTATTGAAATGTTTTCGATATCACTGTAGAACAAAAATACCTTACTATTTTATGAGATCCATTATTTGGCAATCTCAGCGAGGGTAGGGTGGCTCATGATTATTCATACAAAAAAATGGATTGTAATAATTATAAATCTCTGCGAACACTACAGTTGCCCTTCATATCCCCACGTATGGTCATGCGCAGATTTTCAAAGCACCGCTCTGCCATGTAAAAAATGTTAGTTGAAAAACAGATAGCGGAACAACAAATGATTGTCCGGTCTCATATTTCATCATGGATATCAATAATTGAAAAAAAAACTTCCATTGTATTTTTGTCGAATAAGCGCAGCACATGATCGTCCTGACAAAATGAATATAAATTATTCGTGATTTATTATGTATATATTATTTCAATACAGCTACATCAGTATTGTGATATTGTTGTACCGCTTCTTTTTAAGGTAACACTGTCATCGGTATCAAATGAAAGTGATCATATAACTGTAAATTAACCTCTATGGAGACGAAATCGGCTACGAAGATGCGTCTGTCAAGTCTAGTATTGAGGTTCTTTGAACAAGTGCTTATTGCAATGCAGACAATCATCGTAAGATCGGAAAACACTCTGAAATCTATACAAGTCCCATTCAGCAATTCGAGCTCCCGACAAATCTTGACTCGTGGGTATAATTTGTACACGTGTGATGTACTATCCTTCACATGAATAGAGACCTTATTTTCCATTTCGCGTTCTGTTTACGATATCCCTGCCCGAAATTGAATGTTTTGTAGTATGTATTTACACATTTGCATTTCCTCCAGTCGTTTGGCTGTAAATATGCAACCATAAAAACTTACCTAACTACATACAATTTAACCTAAATGAAGTTTCAATGAAACGTCAAACTATAAATAAAGTCTCTATCTTTGTAACCGACAGTAGATGTCAAGTGTCCTTTCCTGCGCAGGAAAGAGAGGGACACTCATTCGTTGTTTGTTCACATCGCAGAACAACGTTACAATCGTGCACCGTCGCCTCCAACTCGTTTTGGACTTGGCATAACAGCAGTAAAACCAGCTATTCCTAGCACTTTATATCCCGTGTGCCGCACTCCGACTCGAAACTTTGCTATTGGAAATTTTCAGTATAACGCCAAGTGTGTAATAATCATGAGTCTTCAAAAGTAAACGACAGATCAGTTATTACAACTAAAAAGCTACGCTGTTGGAGATGCCATTCTAATCTTTATAACGCATTAGACTATTTACAGTGAATTTCAGTTCATACTTCTTTTCTTCAATT
The DNA here is from genome assembly GCA_016164225.1 of Gammarus roeselii. Taxonomy (NCBI): domain Eukaryota; kingdom Metazoa; phylum Arthropoda; class Malacostraca; order Amphipoda; family Gammaridae; genus Gammarus; species Gammarus roeselii. The sequence continues at coordinate 2,351 of SDVV010022578.1, read as the reverse complement.
AAATGTTGCGCTCTTGAAGCACAATATTTTTATCATTGAGTCATTTCAGAAAATAAAGAGGGAGATGAATGTTACCTTATCTATGGAAATGTGATCTGCATTAATTTCCTAATTAAACACAACATTTGCTGAATCAGATTTTTGTGTCTCTCCTTAAATTATCCATTTCCCCGTGTATATAACTATTCATGTTTTTTTCTATCCCGGCAAACTAAATTTTGAATCGTTCTGAATATTTTTACCCACCAACAAGTATTTATAAAACATTGTTTTGGAGTTTTTTTTTTCATAAGACTGACTTTTGTGTCTACGAGGTAATCATCGATCCTGTCCAATAATATCTTAAAGCAGCATACGTTGATATATTACTAGATCATTTCGTACACCTGTCTCAATAATTAACAGCCTTGATAATTATGTCAGGGCGTTTTATGCATTAAACATCGTAGCTACTGATTATAATAATAATAAAAGCTTTATTGACAACCAACATGGGCATAGTATTACAATTAAGACATCTTATTTAGGGTTACAGTGAGAACAAAGTTATAAAATTACCGCACACAACTAAGAATAAGTTACGGCATACAACTCTATCCTGCCTGTGCGTATAGTAATTCGCTCCATCGCCCTAACAAAGACCAGGCAGCGAGCGCATCACCAAAGCAGATTGCAACGAGAATTTCATTTGGGAGTTCATAGTTCGAATCATCAGGCCGTGTGCCGCTTTACGGAACAGTACCTTGATGTGATCTGATTGGTTTTCAGCAAAAAACTTGCTCGCTGACGTCGAGCGAGGGACCTGCATCAGCTGTCTAAATGTGTCTTTATAACTCACTGTCAATTTCTTCAAGCTATATTGAAAGTATTTTCCCACATTGCATTACAATTTGAACTAGGACCCTTCGGTCTAACTAGCATACATTCATTTTTTGCAGTGTTATGTTTCCGTCCTTTGAGGGATTGCAGTTGGGAATCAATAATATCAATTTTGAATGATATTTTTTGTATATGTACTATGAATTTGGCAACTGTATATTGATTTCACCATTTGACAAAATTCCGAAGTCATTTGCATGAAATTGAAACCGTGACACTGACATGAGAGAAAAGTAGGAAAAAAACAAGATTAATTACAAGAATTCGCAATCAAATTCTTTTTCAGTGAGTTTGTTAATTATTTAATTACACGTGATATACCATATTAAATACATTGTTTTGTATTCAAATAATGCAATGTTGCGCGTTTGCATCGTTGCCATGGTCACAGTAAATTTAATGTATACTCTGAAGTAAACATCAGCCAATCTGCTGCCGTTATTGAATTTCTGCCGTCACTGGGAACCGGATGGCAGGCGATGCTTTAGGGGTGTTGAAAATTTAAAGATTTTTTTTCCTTGTGTTAACTGCCTCCAGCCCTGGCTATCAGCCACTAACGGATTGCCTACAAGTTTTTACAGTTGCCTAGAATGCTACATCATCGAAATTGTTTGGAAGCACATTACATTTCTGCAGAAGTTTCTAAATTCGAGTGGGAAGCTGACAACCTGATAATCAATTTTTCCTTACACGAAAACTAAATTGGTGCCTCCTAAATGAATTGCTGCTGTTGCGTAGCAATCCATTTATTAAGCCGGCCTCATTTTTACGAATGATTAAAATGACATTTTTATTTATTGACAATTCCATTGGATACGATAAATGAAGTCATTTGGTAGCGAAAACTGTCAGGTATAGTAACACGTTTCAAGGTGTATGGTAGCTTTCAAGCCGCAACACTGGTCTTCCGAAATGCCATCTAACTGCTGAGTATAAGCAATGCTGTGAGAAGATGAAGATCATGTTGTAACAAATCTTATTAGACAGGTGAAATAATTATTGAGTGATGCCCATACATGGTAAATGATAAGTATCGTTAATTTTTTTGGGGAGCGCAAATGATTCCGAAACATCTGCTCGTGGAAATAGCTGTAGCTATTTCGTAGGAGCGATCGTTTCGCTCATTCATGCTCACTGAAGCAATGCAAAGCCGATCTTCACTTGTTGCACTCAGAAAAATCTCAGGATTTTGAAGTGTGCATTGAAGATTGCTCACATAGGGTGGATACCTGAACCCGTCGCGTTGAAGTGTGCATTGAAGATTGCTCACTGAGGGTGGATACCTGAACCCGTCGCGTTGAAGTGTGCATAGAAGATTGCTCACATAGGGTGGATACCTGAACCCGTCGCTTAGAAGTGTGCATTGAAGATTGCTCACTGAGGGTGGATACCTGAACCCGTCGCGTTGAAGTGTGCATTGAAGATTGCTCACTGAGGGTGGATACCTGAACCCGTCGCGTTGAAGTGTGCAT
>SDVV010022577.1:0-12920 GCA_016164225.1 Gammarus roeselii | reverse complement strand
CCCTCACGTTATTTCGTCCAGAATAAATCAGAGCCGTCCTTTCAGAATCCGTGGAAAATATCTGATATCATTGTTGCGACCACTCGATGATTAGCATCACTGATTTAATATTCAAATTATGTTAGTGGTCTCGTTGTATCTTCGTTGTGTACTGCAATATTAAACACTATTTTTTAAGACACTGAGTAAGTCAAAATTGACTTCTGGTTTTCAAATCACCAATTGTTACTAAATCCAACTTTAAACAATCGTTAATGGTAAAATTTTGTTTTCCTGTGTAACCTTCTTAATGAAAGGTATTTCCAGCGTATCATGCATATTTCCTGAATACCTTTAATCTGGTCGCCATGCATGAGCGTCACTGGCTGGCTGGATGGTGCACAAGATAGCCTATCCTCAATCGTCAACAGGATGCAATGTGATTTTGATCTCTGGCCTCGTAAGACAATGATATTGGTCTGTGACACCGGATAATTAGTCTTATCATGCGTACCCGTAGAAATGGCCATGTAAGTTAAGTAATATATTAGAGTGAACCGCGTGTTAGCTAGAATTATCAGTTGTTCGGATACCGTAGCAGTACCGAGGCCCCTGCTCTGTGATGTGAATTAATGTTTTAAACATTGTCAATGAGAGATATTCAATGTCATGAGTGAAGTCGTCTTTACGAACTTCCTAGCTAACTGATCCAATATAACCACGATAGTAAATCATTCATAGAAAAAATTATCATCACCTTCTTCTGCAACTGGAGCAAGGAGCAGCAGATGGAACTCCACCACGAGAAGCAATCGGTTCCCCTTGAGGGGAATGCGAAGGGTGGTCAGAGAGACTTTGAAGAGGTAAATGAATGCAACGAATTACCAACGAAAAATGTTTTCAGAAATTGGAGGAAAATGACGCAGGTACATGAATTAAATTAAGATAAACACGTATAAAAATACCCAACAATTTTTTTTCGTATTCGAAAAGAAGAAAAAACTAGGACTGGATCGTAGTACTATAAGAGAAAGCCTAATAAAATGGTAATTATAGTTGGCCAATCATTTGCGTTTATTTCATCCTCTGTTAATACTAAACTTCATTAACTTGCTTAGAATAAACTGCGAAAAAAAAACTTTCTCAATATCTTCATAATGCGGTAAATGATTTATTATGTTATGTTTTGCAGCGTGTTCGCTGCCACCCTATTCCTGTATGGTCGTTCATCCTTACTTGTTCTTCAGTTCGTCCTATGAAAATGCCGAACAGTCATTGCCGGGACGCGTCTGTGGTGCAGCTATAGCAAATCATCCCTTTACTCGCCTTCCACCAATTGGGGCGCAAAGCGTTGAAAGGGTTCTCAAATAATTGAAAAAATATTCGTGTGGAAAAGACGATCGGGAAGCGCTTGGTTTGACATTGGACGAGCCGGTGCTAGGAAACACTGAAAGGTTTAGGTGTCTGGCGAGGGCCTAGCACTTGAAGCAGGGTAAATAAACAAGTGGAAGCTGCCTATCAAGCCCTGCTGCTGGCAATGCCTTTGATGCTTCCTCACACCCCAGCGCTCTTCGTGGGCCGTCTCCTTGCAAAGACTCTTCATTCGCACAAACGGGCTAATAATGTTTATGAGTGAGCATGGGTGGATGAATGCGACCGTCTTCTCTTCGGTCAACCCTCACGAGTGGTAGAAAGTAGTCCTGGCCTGGTAATCATGTATATGATTTTCTTAATTGCAGTCACATGTATTTCAAGTGTATCAGAAAATAACTCACGTATAACTGTAATGATGACTTGACATGCGTTATTGGACGAATGCTTAATGAAGGCAATAATCAATAACGTCACCGTTACATTCAACGCTTACGACGAAGCCTCGGGTAGAACCTCATTCATTAGAGCTGCTTCACTATTGCATTATATCGGCATCTGTAAATGGGGTGATTCGAGCATGAAATGGGCACTTGTGCACGATGTATATCATCACGCAAACAAGATAATTGATTAAATCAAAGCAAAACGATTGACCAAAACGAGTGTATTTTGAATGTTTACGACGTCAGCAAGAATTGATCGATAGTCGCAGTTACACTTAGCATTTCAAGCAACTGTTAGAACGTTTGCCCCAACGCAATATTGATCTGCTTTCTGAAATTCATTGAGATGATTGGCTAATGGAAAATTAATATAGTTTTCTTTAAACTACACTTGTGATCAAAATATTCTGTATAACGGAGTATTGCATTTTTTCAACTGATGATTGTTGTTGTTATCGAAATATGAGACATTACAATTATTAATTATCTCATGCTTATTCCGATCGTTTTGGCAATATATTTGCCACTATGGTTTTCCTTATGCATGGACAGAATATGTGTTTAATATATAACTTCAGAATGAAAAATCGTCAATTGCTATCTTTGCGAAGAAAAATACCGTCAGAAGCTTTTCATTGCGACAACCTCTGATGAATTAGTTGACCCTGACGATCCTCAGGAGTCACTATTGAAAAACTCTTAAGTCCTTCTTCATTCCGACTCTTAAAATAATTCACAATTTATTTTCAAATGCGCTGATTAGCTCAGTTTGATAAAAAATAGCAATTCGATTGGACGCAATAGCACGGATCTTTTTCACGTGAAATTAATCTGAAAGATTTTTCTTTTCGGAACTTATGAGAATTATTATCTAATATTTATATTTATAGAATTAAAGTTCAACAACGAAATGTGATGTTTGATGGTTATCCAACAGTTTAGGCTGTTAACTGTTCCATTGTGTTTCCTATGTCTGAGCTGAGGGAAACGCTTGTGAATAATTAGGGCGCATCCAATGGCCGAACCACCCAGTAAAATAGGCTCCTACAATCCTGCAATAACAAGAAAGCCATCTCCTGCCAAAATTTCGTACGGGAGATAATCTTTGGTATTCTCTCGCCTTAGAAGGTTTCTACACTCAAAATGCCTGAAAAGTTGGACGGCTCGGAAGATGCACTGAGTATGTTCAGTGCATATACAGGGTGTTACAAAAAATTGTTCAAAATCAGCGCACAAACTCAGGAACCAATTAGAGTAGAAAGGTGATGTTTTATTTCATATGATAAATATCTCGATAATTCCTCAACATTAACGTCGTTATGAGCTTTTTAAGAATTCGAGATGTTTAGCTTGTTCAAAATAAAAATTGCATTTGCATTTGTCAAGAAGTATAAGAAATGAAAACTCGTTTCAATGTGGTCACAAATAAGGAGCGAATGGCAGTACACTCAACCTAGACAATGGTAATTCAGGTCACTGAAAAGTTGGAAGATCTAAAGATAACATCGTCGATTTGAATGAAATCATTCAAGACAACAAATGACGCGTTGTAAGTAAACTGGCTGCTGAGGTAGGGATCAGATGCGAATTTGGCAGGCGTATTCCTAAGAATGACATTAAACTGAAATCTTACAATCTGTAAGAATCAAAGCAACTCTCAATCAATGACAACGAATTTAAATTCATGTTTGTCGAAGGATAAGTGAAGAATGCGATCACCCAAATTTTCCGCGATTACTGTATCCTATGTATTAATGGATTTAACACATACAAACCTTTGGTAAATGGACCACCCTAAAACCTGTAGAGGTGTTTTAGAAATCATTGCAATCATCAAAGGTGAGAGTTTTATACGTCTTCAATAAAGTGTTGGGGCCACACTTTTTTGATATGCTACCTTGGGAAGTGTACGTAACGTGAACACCATAGCCTATATTGAATAACTAGATTACTGATGAGTGTGTCGACGCTCATTTTGATATTTGGTTCCAAAAAGATGATGTAACTTCATCCACATCTTTCCAGCAGAAACCGCTTGTACAAACAAAACATTATTCCAATCTGGCTTCTTTTGGTCCCCTGACCGTTCCCATCAAAAGTATTATATTCGCGGATATGTCTGAGTCTGTCAACACCCTCAAGTATATTATCTGAGAAATAATCTCTTATTTTGAAAATTATGTTCTTGTTGCAGTAATCTTCAATGTATAGACGCGGGTCAACCAAATTACTCGGGCATCGAGACCTTGTTGTAAGCCAACTAAATCTTGGGATATATCTGTTCATGTGGTTTTCGTTTCACTTATCTATGTTAATTAGTTTTCTAGTTATTTGCAGTTTCTTTCGACCATTATTTAAGCGTTACATTGTATGACGCCAGACGAATACAAAACACGAAACCTATTGAAAATCGAACGAGGCTATCATTCATGCATTTTGTAAAAAACCCAAATACCTCTTCTGAATTCAAATATAAAGACTAGTAAATTTTTCAACCTATTTTGTGGATGAACAAAGTCAACAGTCTATTAGAATAGAAATGCGCAAGATCATTTGGACTATTGTATTTTGCTCTCTGGTGCAACATTGGCCAAGTTCTATTTAAATAAATACCATTAAATTATATGCGCACACCGTCATTTTCTGATAACTAAAGATGGAAATGAAAAAATATATTTTCAGGCGATGTTCCTCTTTCCAACATTGAAACTGTTAGATTCATTGACAGTATTCAATGTTTGGTTCTTTGAGCTCTGGCTAATCTTGTACGTTGACTTCCCGTTATTATCACACATATTGTATTTTTTAAGTAATTATTTGATAGTAGGAGAAATAGCGATGGATAAAACTTCAAAAGTTCATCAAGGAAAACTTCCTCTACGCCTACACAACAATCGTGCTGAAAATGGGAAAGTCTTTTTAGGGTATTAAATTAAATTTGGCACCAATGTACCGTATACTTAAAATTGAAGCGGTCAATTGAACGATTGATGAAACAACTATATTTGAATTTATTATAGCCGGCATCAGTTGCTATGAAGATAGATCTGACAACAATTGAGATATTTCAAGCAATGAAGAAATAAATATTGATGCATATAATAAGTCATGAGTGCTCGTATGATCAAAAGTCCTTCGCCCCTTTTGATTCATTTCGTGCCACTAATGCTTTTCAGCATACTATATACGATGCTGGTGATCTCAAGAGGGTCGTTTGATTATGATGTGTGTTTTTATTCCTGATTTTACTGCGTTTGTTATATGATCTTGAAATCTTTTCTTTTCCAATTGCCGCCATGGTTCCTTACATCATCTCGTCTCTCATGGGCTCCTCTCACACTGCCACTGCTCTCACCGTCCCCTCTCTTCCCGTCTCTCACTTACCATTTCCTCCCTCTATTCGTCACATCTCAAATCATCTAATTCTCACAGTTTATTCTTTTTTCGTCTGCCTCCTCTCTGTCTCTTCTCTCAACGCTTCTCGTGCCGTCACCTCTCAGTGAGAGAAGATGCGTGGGAATAAAGGTGGGTTCAAGGTCGTGTTGCACCATCATGACAACTTGAATTTTTTTCTAGTCATTTACGATATTTTTTTACAATTTTTTTAGTGAACAAAATGTTCAGAGACGATAATATTTATATCTTGTACGTCCTGTGTTTTCATTGCCACTCCCATTTTACGTTCGACGTGTTCCGACCGGTGCTGTCTGAGTTGTTTGTGTCGATGATGAAATTTAATTTGTTGAATGGAAATCGAATGACATATCCTTTTTTCAATGCAAAAGCGAGAACTGGTAGGAGGTGTGCCGCTACTGAGCAGCCACGCTCATCCTCTTGTCTCGCCTAAATCATATGAGACTGATAGAAAAATAGGAGAATGGATTCGTGAAACTTATTCACACGTTTTCGGAGATGCCCCAAACTTTCATGGTAGGCAGAAACTCTTCGCCGGTGTAAAGCGTAGATAGAGGTCTGCACCAGAGGCCGCGGACCCTTCACGAAGGGGCGGAACTCTTCGCTGGGGCCTCAGTCGTTGCACTGGTACCTCCGGGATACCCGAGTCCCTCCACTGTTAACCCGAGGACCTTGACAGGTACTAGAAATACCAGCCCTTCTTCACAGATCCAACAACAATTTCAATTCATCTATCAGATTTCCTTGAACTATAAACCTCCATTCGTTTGAGACATGTTTGTCGTGATTGAACCTTCTAAGTGGTCCAAATTTTAACACATGAGGGCTTCAGTATGTGAGTCAGAAATTTGTTAGAACATTGAAGTATACCCAATGTATAACCAGAGATTGGCATTTTAATTCCCGACAACATTGATACGAAAATGACGAGTGGACTATTGTTCTCAAAAGCAACTCTGTATGATGATCAAGGACTGATCTGAAATGGCATCCGTACTTAATTGTATGTATATAAAAGAGAAGTCGTTTGAAATTACACATACACAGGCACTAGATTTGACTGTTTCTTCTGCCATTGGTTAATTTTGGGTCCATCAAATTTGAACGTATTTAGCTGAACAGATCACGGTAAAACAGCTGATCATTCATGGCATATGAGCGCAAATCAAACCCTTCTAGGAGAATAATTCAATTGATTTTTTTAAACTAAATTCGAATTTAACATGTAAAAATATGTGGTTGTGTTCGACTAAGAATCTTGCTATACTGTGTCACGAAACCCTCCGTGTTCATCTAAATCCCGCCACCTGCTGCTCGCCCTGTTGACAAGCGTCGTCAAGGCAACATGGCATCGTCAACGTCGAGAACACCTTGTCAGAGGTCAAAATTCTCCTGTCCTCAATAATATCAAAAAATAATACCCCGAAGCTGTGATTCATTATGAATGTTGGAGAGCTCCTCTGTGAAATGATGAATACATTGTGTCTCTTCAGTTCTAACGCACTCAGTTCTTGGATGGCGATCGTTTTCATGGCGACCAACGCAACACACTCTTTAGTAAGGAATAATATTCATTGCATCGTTTGGGTTTTCGATATGGTACGGTTATTTGTAGCCAGCCAATAAAATTAATCCCAACTTTTCAAATGGACACTTCTGAAATCCTTCTAATGAACCATATTTACGGTATTATTAGACTTTATAATAATACTTTTTCAACACTTTACAGGATTGTATATGTAACCATAATTTATTGTATTTTTTTTTTCTGTTCAACCAAAGCATTGTTAAAAAATAACTTATCACTTCTGTCGTTCAAATGGAGATGGAACTGTATTACAACTTCCATATTAATTGAATAAGTTTGACTCCTTATTTATTCAGTTCCTACTTCAATCAGAACTTCCCAGTCGAATTTATGTTCACTCCTCAAACAATCTTGCACCTCTGCAAACAAGCTCAGGAACAGACCAGATAAGTTAGTGCAGGAGCGGGAAGATATTCACCAAACGTGTCCACATGGCTTCGTAGTTTGTTCGGTGGCCGGAAACGACCATATGAGTTAGTATAAAAGCAGGGAGGTATCCACCAAACGCGTCCGCAGGAGCTCGTAGTATTTTCAGTGGCCAGAACCGACCAGAAGAGTTAGTGCAAGAGCTGGAAGGTATCCACCAAACGCGTCCGCAGGAGCTCCTAGAAGATGATGCAGTAATATGGAGTGTCGTCATACGCCGAGGACGGTCCTCATGAGGCGCATGGGTATGGCGACAGGCACTTTCATGAAAAAATAATTACTGAATTCTCTCTATAAAAAAAATTGTGTGTGATGGATTTTGTGAATTGCTCCAAGATTTAATGTTTATTCTTTGATAAAATCAACGTTTTACATGTTTACGTTATGAATTACCTTTGGAAATGTTTTCCTGCTGTGAAGAGTATCAAGGCTGATTTAATTTCATCCGATTAATAACTATTCTTCATTTAAAGTAAATTGGCCGATAGGCATTCCAAAATTGCCTGCGAGCACTCAAAAAATCTGTGCAATTAGGTTATCACAATAAAGTGAATTTGAGAGAAAACAACAATGGGAAATAGTTCCTCAATATCAATTAAATACTCGTCCATTTCCCGGGAATATTCCCTCATTAACAATCTGTTCACGGCCGCTGGGATGCTAATGCTGCCGGCCTAATTTGCAGGAAGAACCTTTGTTGCATTCAACGGAGACGATGGAGCAAAGAACAAATAAGGTAGACCTCATATGATGGGCCGAGATTGGGCTGAATGGTAGTTTAACCCTGGGAACTTGAGATGATGGATCAGAAGGAAATATCACGGCAATGTCGGGATCGGAGAGAGGAAGCTGTTGGTAATAGGGAGCATTACAGCTGCAGTTATTACAACAATCACAGTAGCGTACTGTGGCCGTACTGGGAATTTCTGAAGTTTTAACAACTCATTTGTATGACGACATTGCAACACCTGCGCATCCAGGCAAATCTTTGTTAGTTGTCCTGCCGTATTCAAGGTTTCAATTTCCAAATTAATGATAAATGTCTGACAAAGAAAATGGTGCGGCGGTAACAACTTCTGAAAGATAATTTAAACAATTGCTGACGATCTGACCTGATTTAGGAAGTCTTCGTCGCTCGCCAACCCGAGAGGAATTGATTATTTTTTCGGTCAGACAAGCAAAACCTCAATACAGTATTTCTTGTAACTTTCATTATTAATTTGAAAGTTCCTCGTCCGGTACTTGTTTGTTACTGAGGCTTGACTGACCTGGGTCAGTGTAATATCATCGCGTGGGTTAATTTGACTGTAACACTTCCAGCTGCTGCTGCTGATTGTGGGCAATCGTGTCAGCTTGATTGTCCAAGAAGCAATTCACCATTTGTTAGTAATTTTATCAACTGTAAATGCATTGATCATGTATCATCTAATACTGTGACTAATTGTGTTTAGGTGAGGTATTCAATCATAGATATAAAGAACAATTATTATGAGTTGTGCACTGGATATATTATCGTAACACTAAAAATTATGATAAATATTTTAATACTTATAAAGTAGTGATAATAATACTAGTAAGAATTATTTGTCAGACAACAGTATTATTCAGAACAACAAGAGGAATAATAATATTGACTTCGGTGAAAGTTTTTGTTTTGTCTTGTTTACGGAAGCAGTGAAACAAGTTGCAAAATCATTCCAATCAATACCTTCAAATTACGCACCCAATGATCCCTCCTGGACACAAAGGAAGGGTGAAATGCATGGCATACATTTTAAAGCTAAGTTATTGACCAGCGTGGCTGGATGTCTTATCCCCTTCCCGCATGAGTAAGCAAACAAACAAAAACATCATGATTGAGAGGTTAAGTTCTAAGACACCTTTAGCCAAAAATATTCCTGGACATATCTTCACCGGGCATTCACATCAGTACAATCGGCTATCAACTAAGTAATGCTACGAGTAATGCTACGAGTTTCGGGATCATCCTGCGCCAGCAGAATTCTGTCGCAACTCTCGTTTAATGCGGAAAATGAGTATCCCTTATCATTACAAATGACGCTCACAAAGGGATTTACGGTATAATAATGAATGAATGGCACTCTGCTGTTCAAACTTATTTGGCGTTACTGATGAGTCGTATTCCTTATCATTACAAATGACGCTCACAAAGGGATTTACGGTATAATAATGAATTAATGACACTCTGCTGTTCAAACTTGTTTGGCGTTCTGATGAGTCGTATTCCTTATCATTACAAATGACGCTCGTGAAGGGATTTACGGGATAATAATGAATGAATGGCACTCTGCTGTTGAAACTTGTTAGGCGTTACTGATGAGTCGGGCAGTTTTTCCCCTTTTATGCAAAGCGGTAAGCAATCATGTCGATTACCTCGAATATAATTAATTCCCTTGTTTGATAACACACCTTCATAATCGATGATAAATCAATTGGTTTGCGCTGCGGTATACCTTTTATTTGTTTGTGTTGGAAGTTGTAGTCAAAATTTCCACACAAAACGATAAACAATGTTCAAAAGTAGATAATGCAACCTCTACCAATAAGAAGTATAGAGGCATGCATAGAAGATAATTGCAAATGAAACAGTGTTGGCAAACTTTTACGCCTTAATTTTGCTTGTGTGGAAAGTTTCCAGACCAAGGAATCATTATTTATCATTATACACGTATTTAATTTCGTCGCCTGGCAATGTGTTTTCATTTCATTTATATAACACATTGCTCATCTCTATTTGGCCGCCGGTTCGTGTTTCATGGAGCATGATAGAATTTACAATATTATCATTGATGATCCTACAGTTACTGTCCATTTTGAGGTAGAAATCACGAATACGTTGCGTTGGAAAATCAGGAGTACAAGGGGCTTGAAAATCTCGAATACATAGGGTGGAGAAAACGTGAATACATGAGGTGTGGAATTCATAAATAAATGTGTTTAACTATCGCGATTAAATAAGGTTAAGAAGTTCTCAGAATACGGGTTTGAGAAATAGAAATGGTACGATTTATTATAAATAGGGGTCTAAAACATTGTACGATAGCAAAGGGGTGAATAGACGACATATACTTTACGTGAGGTATAAATACATGGTAGAAAGATAATAATACTAATATATTTATTATGTATGATATAGGTTTAAGACTTGTATTGCACTGTTTTCTTTCCTGTCACTTAATACCAAAAAGATTATCTAATCGTATTTTTTTCTATAAGGATGCAAAACATGAAGAAAACGATACGCCGGTTACTACATATGTGGTTATGAAATATATTTTCGAACAAAATAAGGTAAATATATGATTTGAATTAATCTGTGCATGACAGATTTTGAAAACAAACAAAGATCATGAAACAAACTAATATTATAATAAACACTAAAATAGAATAGCTGATCATCAAATCAGTGATAAATCAACCAGTCACGTTTACAGCAGTGCGTAGTTTCTCCGACCGCGATACTGGCCACCGTTTAGAGCAGTGTGCAGTTGCTCCGACAGCGATCCTGGCCGCCGTTTACAGCAGTGTGCAGTTGCTCCGACCGTGATCCTGGCAGCCGTTTACAGCAGTGTGCAGTAGCTCCGACCGCGATCCTGGCCGTCGTTTACAGCAGTTTGCAGTTTCTTCGACTGCGATCCTGGCCGCCGTTTACAGCAGTGTGCAGTTGCCCAGCCGCAATCCTTCCCGCCGTTAACAATAGTTTGCAGTTGCTCCGACCGCGATCCTGACCGCCGTTTACAGCACCTTGTAGATTGCTCCAACCGCGATCATAGCCGTCGTTTACAGCAGTTTGCAGATCACTTCAACCACCATCCTGGCCGTTGTTTACAGCAGTTTGCAGATTGCTCCGACCGCGATCCTGGGCGCCGTTTACAGCAGTGTGAAGCTGCTTCGACCGCGATCGTGGCCGCCGTGTAGGGCAGTTTGCAGCTGCTCCGACCGTGACTCTGGCTGCCATTTACAGCAGTGTGCAGTTGCTCCGACCGCGTTCCTGGTCGCCATTTACAGCAGTGGGCAGTTGCTCCGACCGCGATCCTGGCCACCGTTTGCAGCAGTTTGCAGTTGCTCCGACCGCAATCCTGGCCGCCGTTTACAGCAGTTGGCTGATTGCTCCAACCGCGATCCTGGCCGCCGTTTACAGCAGTTTGCAGTTGTGCTGACCGCGATCCTGGCAGCGGTTTAGAGCAGTGTGCAGTTGCTCCGACCGCGATCCTGGTAGCAGTTTACAACAGTGTGCATGCAGTTTTTCCGACCACGATCCTGGCCGCTGTTTACAACAGTGTGAGGTCGCTCCGACCGTGATTCTGGCAGTCGTTTACATCAGTGTGAATGCAGTTGCTCCGACTGCGATCCTGGTCACCGTTTGCAGCAGTGTGCATGCAGTTGCTCCGACCGCGATCTTGGCCGCCGTTTACAGCAGTGTGCAGTTCATCGGCTCTGCGATAAGACCCGATGAACCATCAAGGTGTACAGTCAGTTTCTCTTATGCCAGTCTACACCTAAACTCATAGTTAATCCTTTAGCCCACCTGGTCTAATGAGATTAGCTGCTTTATCTGATCTAATTAGGCAACAAGTTGAAGATGTAGATAGTGGAGGAATAGCTGAGAGGGATGGAGTTGATAGAGAATCAGTGAGTACTGCTGTACTCATATTCACGTTATCAGTATACATAAATCAGCTGCAATCGCGATGAAAGAGGCGCACGTTAGAAAAGGTGGAATAGCCTTTTCAGGTCTGTTTCAGTGTCTTTTGGCGACAACTTATTCGTTTGTTCGTGCACGTCGATTCCATTCACATAAGCCTGTTTAATATCTTGACCTGTTGAGAAGAAGCTCAAGTTCCTCCAGAATTGGGAGCATGCATCATAGGCATGTTATCGTGAACTTATTGGACCAAAACACCATTGGGCATCATTACGAGGAGACTTTAATGACTTGGGATTGAACCAAACTCAGTTATACTCAAAGTTAATGTAAACCAGGTACACGCACTATGATTATTCACAGTATTTTTGGCCACTGTATGTTTAGTCACAGCATGTTCAGCCACTGTATGTTAAGCCACAGTATGTTTAGTCACAATATGTTAAGTCACCGTATGTTTAGTCACAGTATGTTTAGCCACTGTATGTTTAGTCACTGTATGTTTAGTCCCAGTATGTTTAGCCACTGTATGTTTAGTCACAGTATGTTTAGTCACTGTTTGTTTAGTCACAATATGTTTTGTCACAGTAAGTTTAGTCACAGATAGTTTAGTCACAGTATGTTTAGACATATAATATTTAGTCACAGTAGTAGAGTATATAGGTGCGAGAACGGCAATCGAAAAGGACTGCGAGAACGGCAATCGAAAAGGACTGCGAGAACGGTAATCGAAACGGGGTGCAAGAACGGCACTAAAAATTAGGTGCAAGAACGGCACTAAAAATTAGGTGCAAGAACGGTAATCGAAACAGGGTGCATAAACGGTAATCGAAACGCTGTGCATAAACGGTAATCGAAACGCTGTGCATAAACGGTAATCGAAACGCTGTGCATAAACGGTAATCGAAACGCTGTGCATAAACGGTAATGGATAATTAGTGAGTATGTATATTATTTGTGAAGGATTTAGGATATATGTTATTTATGAAGGAATTAGGATATATGTTATTTATGAAGGTATATTATTTGT